>JFHB01000304.1:0-27016 GCA_000729835.1 Atkinsonella hypoxylon
ATTTATTATTATTATCTTTTTTTTTTTTTTCCATTCCCACGTTTTGCTTTTTCTTCATCTCGTCAGTCTGCTAGGACCCCCTTTGCTCGAGACAACGCGCACGGCTTGGCGCTCCATTCTCCGGCTATCAGCACATCACTCCACCATGTGCCACTTTCAAATAGATGTAGATAGTTCCATCATAGCTCACCATAGCTCACCAAGATCCGCGACCACAATGGCTTGACTCACCTCCAAAGCCGCCCTCGCTGATGTCACACAACTTAAATTCCACTTCATGTCCACTTCCAGGCTTCTATGCCACACATACAAGGATTCATGCAAACAAACACCTCTGACGATTTACAAAGCCCATCGTTTGCACATGTAAAAGGGCATTCGTTCGAGCATCCTGCACAAATACGTCTGTCTGTTCAAGACACATGGATGGATGAAGCCAGCAACTTATGCTGTACTTGATTGACTGCTGTATTGACAATATGTAAAAAGGCCCGCGCCCATTGTGCACAATATGTCCGCTTTCTGGCCTACTCGCACCTGCACCAACCGTCCATATAACCTTCCTCCCCAGAAAGACAAGTGCTTTTCACGGCAGCCAACTCCCGCACCACGTGCTGTGTTATTTTTCTCTTTTTCTTTTTGACCGGAAAAAAATAAAAAATCAATACGCCGTGATATTGTCCCCCTTTGCACCACATCGTAATAGGCATTTATCTATCGAACATTAATACAGGTATTACAGCGCGGTCCACGTCCATATGCCCGCGCACTTATATCAGGGTCTGCACATGCATCAGTTTGTATGTCGCTGTCGTCTGGTCGTCGTCTAGTCATCCTCTGACTGCCGTTTGTCGTTCCTCCCAAAACTACAGCCGGCTCGCGTAGCATACATCGTGGGGCGTCACATCTATTCCTTATCGTCTTCAATTTTCGTAGCATTATCTGAGGCACAGGCATGAATCCGGCTGTGAGGTTCTCATATCAATGGATGTTTTAGTTACCGCCGTTCTGAGCCATGATAACTTCAACTCAGTGGCAGGCAGGTATCAGTCTTGTGCTTCACTGCTAAGCGTCGGTGTGTGGCCCCCTAAGGAGAATACTCATGACCGCTGAAGCACAGCCGCGAATCTCTCTGCAAGCTGTCCCTCGTGCTGTTAGAACCATGTCGTTGAAAAAAAAAAAAAACCAATGCAGATATCCGGATACCTACCTCTGGTGTTGCCTTGACAAAAGGTAATTGGAAGAATCCGTACTTCTCGTTCTTGACGAGTTCAAGAATCGTCAACATCAGACCCCATGGCTGTGGCCAATATCCGAACAGGCGCTCAAAACAAACTCGAGTCATCTGCTGGCGGATATCCATTTCTTCGGGATCATTGAGATCCTTTCCGAACATATAGAGAATGAACTGACCGCAGAATTCTGTAAGGCTGCCGGGGAAACGCAATTGATTGACCAGGCTGACAATCAGGTAATAGCGAGCTTCTGGCGCCAGCTCATGGATGAGGAACGACAAAGTTGACACCTCGGGCTCACGGCCCGTAAGATTCATGGGCGACTGGCTTAACCGTTCAGCAGCGTTATGGCTAATGTAGGTCGTCACGGCACCGATGACTCTGTAATTAGCTGCCATAGGAACATGTCCATATCCGGTCTGACTCGGCTTGCTTTGCGTCATAACATGTGAGATCTGAGCAACAGTGTCTTCTGATGGCCCGTTTTGGAGTGTTTGTTCTACAAGGTTAAGTAATCCAACATCTCGTAGAATGCTCTTTGCTTCCTCGATGAGGCTAGGATGGATCTTAGCCTCCTCTTTGCCATCTGGCGACTGTATGAATCCTTGTTGAGGAGTTGCAGCGACCACTGAGTGTATCAACTGCGCGCAATGAGGTAAAATGCTCGAGCAAATTGCCAACTGATTGCCTGCTATGAAGTCGGGGAAGTCATGCTGTAGACAGAGCAGAAGCTTGTGCGTGGCCCGATACAGTTCTTTGGTGACAAGCGCTACTTCGAGGGCCTTGAGTTGTTCTCTCAAAAAGTCGAGAAGCTGAATCAACAATCTTAAGTAGGCAGACCATCCAGCATTTTCTGGCATCTGCAATATTGACGGCATGAATCCTCGATGGTGGATGAGGCTAACCCAGGCAAATGAGAAGCCAGGCAGATGCTGTGGCCCAAGAGCATCAAGTCTTGCAGCAATTGTCAGTACCAAGCTGCGCTGCTCTTCCTCAGAGACATCTCCGCAGTTTAAGAGCAGCTCGTGCATCATCATAGATAGCAATCGAAGGAAAATCCGGCTGTTAGAGTTCTCTCCTCTCTTCATAAAGTGATGATGGATGATTAACGTCACCAAAACCAAGATAGAATCTAAAAATGAAGCTCGAGTAACAGAGACGTCATCCTGAACCTTAATCAACACTCTGACAAGCTTTGCAACGCCATCAACCAAGAAGTAAGGATCTCCACTGCTACCTGAAATCAGCATATGTTCGAAACGTTCCACCGACAAGTCAATCGCGGTTCGAACAAAGATGAAGAGATCATCTCTGTTACGGAGGATTTGCCTTGCTTGCAACTGTTGTACGAAGAGAGCCGCAGCCTTCTCAGATGCGAGGGGATTGTTAACGACGTGCACCCATTCTTCAAACACATATTCCATCTGGTCTTGCCGATATGCCGAGTTTTGATTGTCCACATCTGCAGTTGTACGGGAGGATTGATTTGCTCCTGAACCCAAAAGCTTCTTCTTCAACCTCTGTCCAACAGCGCTGTTGGGTTCTTCGGAGATCCAGAGCCACGCCATCTCGAGTGTCCGGACGAAATTTGCGTATAACGCAATCGGACGATTGTTGAGCAGAGCAAGATCAAGCATGTGCTCGAGGAAATCCAAGGAACCGTCTTTGCGCGCCTCGAGAGCCTTGGACATGGATAGATCAATGTTTCGCCAATCAATCAAGTCAGTCCTGATGAGGGCAGCGAGTAGTGGTAGACTCAAAAAGTTTGAACCAGGCTGCTGGCTAAACAAAACCCTGACACGCTCATTGAGGTCGGGGCCAGAGATTTTTCTTACCGTCTCCAGCACATGCACCAAGCTTTCAAGTGTTAAATTGCCTTCAACCTGCTGGAAAATGAGAGCGCTAATCTGTTCAGCTGCGTAAATTGCAAATTCTTCAGAATTTTGTGACGTCTTAATAATCAGTTGAACAAGGGCATCGACTACATCCAGAACTGGATGCGGTCTGGGTAGATCCAGGAAGTGTTTTTCGCGGGTCTCGCCCGCAACACGCAATAGCTCTTGCAGCAATTTATTGACTCTTTCGGCCAATCCACGCACGTCCATTTGAAAGCCTGTGTTGCGCCCATTGCCCATGGCATTCACAGCTGCATTGTGAACGGGGGCGTAGGGCTGCATTTGTGTACCCAAGTGCTGTATAGATGGGGTCTCAGCCGGCGTTGGGATATTTGGCAAAGTACTGTAAGGCTCCTGCAATACCTCATTTGCCAAGGACCGTGTAGCATCGGAAGCTGAAGCTGCGTGTGCGGGAGTGTTGGTTGGCGCAGTTCTTGGTTGTCTGACAAAGTCTTCATAAATAGCCATTTGGTCCGGATTTAGTCCATTGATATTAGGAGACAGTTTATATGGATTGGGAATGGTCATAGCCCATCGGTTTACAGGGCCGGCGTAGAAAGGTTCGTTCGGGTGCTGAATGCGATGCCGTCGTCTAGCTTCTAGCTCCGGCTCAATCATGTCCTCGATCTCAGGTACAGCTCTCTCCTCCGCTTGCTTCTCAATTATGCTACACGCAAGGTCCAGGTTAGAATTGACGCACATGATGATCGTGCCTTCGGGTAGCCCTGAGGGAAGGTCGCTGGAGAAATTTCGCATGTAATTGGTGAGGTTCGCTCGCAGGGGTTCTTTGGACGTTACCAGGGCCAAGCTTCCAGCAGTAGCCTTCACCATATTGACCGCAGATGTACGTACGCGGTTCTCGTCGGGCTCTGCAACAAAGTCTTTTCTAACCATTTGAGCTGTGGAAATGGCCGCAATGGTGACTGATCTATCCACAACAGGCTGAATAATGTCCTGCAGTGCTCGCGTAAGAGCATTCCTGACAATCTCGTGGAGGCGTGTTGTGCTAACAACCATCTCATTGGTAGGAGGGATGTTGATTAAGGGCCCGAGGTCTGGAATAGTGGCAGCGACGGTTTGTGAGGAAATGCCGGCGCCGACAGTGGAGCCCAATCCGTTGAGAGACATGCTCTCAAAGGCATCAAGCTGCTCTTGTGCAAGAATATCCGCAGTCTCTTCTATGGCTGGACGATTGAGGATCTCGCCAGAAGGTTCAATGCTCTTGTGATCCAGATTAAGCCCCTTGCAGAGGACTTCAATCTCAAATTTAAGATTGAGCTTCAACTCCGCATGATGATACAACTCGATCAACAAATGGATAATATCCATAAGCCAAGGATTTGGTGGTCGGAATACGGCTGATGTAGCACCTTGCGTCAAAACTTTGCAGACAAAGGGAATGACAACGATGAGTCTCTTGGTGTCGTGAGCTTCGATTAGCAATTGTTTAAAGGCAATGTCCTTGTGCTTAATGGGTTGATCCCTCGCAAGCGTCAGCAAACCTAGCCAGCCTCCCAAATTTTTGAGGTGAGTTCTTTCAGTAGAGTTCTGCATTGTTGCCTCGGAGTTTAGCATTCTGGCAACACTGATATAAGTCTCCCGAAGAACTTCATTCCACAAAACCTTGTCTTGCAACAACGTGACCAGCTCGAGATAGACATGATGATAATTGGGTTGCATCTTGGCACGCTCCTCCACCAGATGACTGGCAAACCATTGTTGATGCTTTCGTTCTAGCATGTCTCGCAGCTCGTTGCGCATGGAATGAATAGTACCCTCAGTGATGTTATTCAGGACGAATTGAATCTTGCCCTGCTCATCTTCGCCGGGTTCTTCGTAATCAATCCCTTGAGGGACGGGATCGACATTGATTGATGTAAAGGCAGGAGCTTGCGCATCTGCAACGAGCTGGTCTTCAGCGTTCCCATTAGAAAAGGATTCTGTGCCGAATCCGAGCATGTGTGGTGTTCCAGCCCCATTACTGGAACGTACGAGCTCGTTTTCGTGTTCATGAATGATTTCTTCCGCCTTTTTGAAAGCTTCAGTTCCATGAAGGCCGGGAATTGCCAGGAGTTGCTTACAGAAACCTGGCCACTCTCGGAAACGAACCAGGAGCTGCATCAATGCCTGCAGGCCAAATTTGTACATGGGTTCCTCAGGCGAGTGGTCTCTGACAGCTTCAAGAATCATGCCAAGGCCAATCTTCAGAGGTAAGTCGGAAATAAGCTTGTGTGAAATGATACCGCCGAAGAGAACAGCCGTGGTAGCCAATGCCTCCAGAGGATAGCCCCCATAGTGGCTATACTCGTCGAAAAGGCCGTGAATCATGCATGCAAACGCATCTTGGTCCAAAGGATCTCGAGAATGTTTGTACCGATCCAGAATTTCCACTATTGTGCGTACCTGCATCTCATCTCCATACATCATCTTGTAATGGTCCTCCATCTTTGCGTTGGCTGAGCTAGGCAAAGCATTTCCATCCTTGCCATTTGCATCAATGATGTTGTCGTATCCCTCTCCGTAGTTGATCAATCTGGGATAAGCAGTGATGCATAAGCGCTGGACGAGAATCAGATCCGGCCTGGGAGCTTTCGGCAAGAAGTCCTCGAGAATTGCCAGAAGGGCCGATACAGTGCGAACCTGAAGACTTGTGCTCGGCTTCGCTTGAGATGGATCCTCCGCAGGTCTTTGAAATCTTATCTCCAATTCACCTTTGATCATGAGAAATTGCAACAGCGTGCGAGCTATTTCGGAAGCTCGTTCCTTGTGAAAACTCGCCCAGTTATTCAGATCCAGGTAGCCTTCTGCGTGAGCAAAGGCAGCGAGGTCGATGCCAAATCCGTTTGGTAAATATGCCAATATATCTAGCCAGCCGTGTCTAACAGCATGTTCGAATATTAGGGGGAGATCAGATGGTTTGACTGCATGGGCTTCGATCAACCGCGCAATGACCCATTCCTTATCTTTCCTCCACAGACTGTCCAGCACAAAGTCGTACTGGGGAGAACGCTTGTAAAGAAAGTTTTCAAATAACGAATTGAGCGTATCCACAGCCATGCTTGCCCAAGACTGCCTCGGCACTTCAAAAGCGGAGACTAGGAAGATATCCAAATTGGGTACCACAACCTCCTGGAACAATCGTTTTGCCTCAATACTCTGAGACGCATGGACGGAGTTCAATGCGACTCTAAATATTGACGAGAGGGCCGCCACGGACACGAGCGGATGCTTAACAGCAACTACAGCTCTTTCTCGTACATTCGCGGGGGAGTTTGCATAATCATCAATCGTGATACTCCGCTGTAACCCGGGAATTGTAGTGGCATCGAGCTGATTTGGGGTTAGGGACGCATAAGCACTGACAAAAGACAACTGCGCCTCAGGTTCAGTCCACGATCCGCCCCAGAGCGTCTGGATATCAAAGTCGTTCTTGGCATCGTTTGCAATCGGCAGCAAGGCATTGTAAAGTCGCAGGAATTGACCGGAGGAGATACGAGCGGATGGCTGATCGAAGAACATGATCACTTCGTTCCATGGGAACGACCGGGGGACTGCTCGCTGCAATGCCATAACGAGCACTGCTGGATTATAGACCGGAGATTGACAGATAGTTGTAAGGATTAGAGCAGAAGCTGTCTGCTCAGGAGTAAGGGAGAGAGAATTCGGTCGATTCTGTAGATATGATGAGCAGGTCTCTTCGTCCCGAGTGAATTCTACACCAGTCTTTTGGATATATTTCGCTAGCGCATTCGCGGGACGATCCGCCAGCACTCTGCCGATGTCCAATGCAGCCAGGACTTCGGATGGAGGAGCTTGATCAGCGCTAATATATCTTTTGTTAACTGAATTTTGAAGATCGTGACGAGACGAGGCGTTGAAACTAGGAGGATGGTATTGCAAATATCGGTTGATGATTAGAGCTACAAAAGAAGGGGACAGGTCGGCGTGCACTTCAACGTCATGACGCGAAAGAATATCGACAAAATTTGCAAAATTTGTGGACAGTATTGCATCAGCTGTAGGTATGTTAAATCGTGGCAGAAAACGATCGAGGGGATAAAAAAGGTATCACTTCACAACCTGAAACTCGTACCTTTTGTTTTCAAGTCGGGACGCGAAACAGTCTTAAACGCCAGGGCTAAAAGTGTCTTTTCCAAAGCGTCAAGTTTGAAATGCTCCATAAAAGTCGACAGGTCGAAATCACGAAATATGTCTTCCGTGCCACTATCCACCGATTCTGCTATTTTACTCGCTTGATCTGGTTCATGAGATATCTTTCGTATCTCATTGACTAGGATGTGGTAGTTTCCTGGTCCTGCACCTTGTCTATTGAGGCCGGGGAATATCTGCGACGCATTTCCGGCAACCAGCCGGGTGAAATATTTCGTAAATATTTCCATTCCGTTGTCATCGATAAGCTGTTTGTTGCATAGTAAGTTAGCGTGAGCAGCAACAATGATGAATCTCTAAGAAGACGGCAGAAACGTTATGTAAAGGAAGAATGCGTTGCATGCTTCCCAGCAGTCGACGTTGCCTTCCCAGACACAGCTCAACCTACCTTCTTTAGTTGTTCTGCCTGCGTGTCAAATTTGGTGAGATCCGAAGGATCCTCTTTGATGGTGCTGAGTAGAAGATAAACTTGAGCGATCACAATCTTCTTTAGGGAGTTGGCCCCCGTCGGACTGCTGGTGCTGGGGCTTGCGCCAGCACTGAGTAGACCAGCGTGCGATAGATGGGGAGAATTATAGTTTCCGGTCTGAAGCGACTGGGACAAATTGGGTGAAAATGATCCCGTTCTTTGTGGAGGGACCATGGAGGTCAAGTGACGACGGCAGATATTTTCGTTGTAGATCGTCCTGTGAGCTGATGGGTGAACAGCTCACAGAGGATGGGGTATATGGCTATCGTCGAAAGGGAGTGTTCGAGGGCTGTTCTACATGGAGCAGAAGCGCTCGTCACAATCTCTGGCTCGACACCAGATTGGTCGTCGTACGCGACTAAGACTGACGCGACCCCGAGAGACAAGTTCAACGGTCTTGTGATGCTGTTGAGATGGGACCGACGAACTTGCTCCAGCACGAATTGATTCAAGCGGTCTAGCAGAGTCAATGAGCTTGGGGAGGGGAGGCAAAACTCAGAGGCAATTCAACAATCGTGAAGGTTGCGAGAACGACGCGGCGACCTGTGCGGGATGCAGCCAAGAGACGTTACGTGGTGATGGAGTGACTAATAGATTGTACAGATATCGGGCTGACGGGACGAAGGTATGGTGGTTGCACTGGACATGACTAAGGTACCTAATGCACGAGAAACGGCGGTACATTCCGCCAAGCCCTCGCAGCAGGAAGGACACCTGTGGCGCGATGCCGATAGTCACGTGAAACAGTTGCAAGCGACTTGTTGCCCTGCCAACCACTGGTGTGGGGACCAACAAAGCTATTGACGAGGTTCCCTTTAGCAATTGTAGATCCAACACACAATCCTTTGAGCAAACGAGCTCTGGGGAGTAGCACCCAATTCAATCATTAACTGAGAAGCGGCCACGTTTCACTTTGCCCATCTGCTCTTCTTCCTTGCATCGAGGCGAGCTTATTTGCCAGTGGTGTACTCATATTGTAGGCAGAATGCCTGCAGCAACAACAGAATCGCCGGGGGTGGCGTTGTCTTGTGAGTGCTTGTTCAGACTGGCCAAGACAGCTTTGACTGACCAACATTTTCTGTTGCAGTTGCAAACAACTTCTGGGGGAAGGAGGATGCAGGAGTTGGTCCGCTCTTGGAGCGAATGCAAAGCGCAAAGACCACATGTGACGAACTGAGATCATTCTACAGCGGTACGGTTTCTTTGACGTGAACGCTATATGCTCAAAGCTGATTATAAACTCCTGTAGCCCGTGCCTCTATCGAAGATGAGTACTCGCGGAAGTTGCTGAATTTGAGTCGAAAATCTTTAGGATCGCACGAGATGGGCACATTGAAAATATCATTGGATACTCTAAAGAGCGAAGTTGAATCCATCGCCAAGCAGCATCAGAATATTGCTGCACAAATGAAGACCGAGCTCGAAGAGCCTCTAGCTGCGTTTGCTGGGGGCATGAAAGAAAGGAGAAAGATTGTTCAAGGCACTGTCGAGAAGCTTCTTAAAACTAAGATCCAGCAGACTCAACAAGTGAACAAAGTAAGTCTTGCAAAGTATCAGTCTGTGATGTAATGCAATTGTGCATGTGAACACACATTTACTGATGATCCTCTTTAATAGACGCGCGATAGGTACGAACAAGAATGCCTGAAGATCAAGGGGTACTTGGCTCAGGGTCACATGGTTATGGGACAGGAAGAACGCCGCAACAAAGCCAAATTGGAGAAAACCCAAATTTCCCTCGCTACCGCCAACCAAGACTATGAAGGTGCCGTCAAGGTGCTGGAAGAAACTACAGCGAGGTGGAACAGAGAATGGAAAGCAGCGGCAGATAAGTTCCAAGACCTCGAGGAGGAGCGCCTCGACTTCACCAAGAGCAGCTTGTGGACATTTGCGAACATCGCGTCCACAGTTTGTGTTAGCGATGATGCATCATGCGAAAAGATCCGGCTCTCGCTAGAAAACATGGAAGTTGAGAAGGACATTATCCATTTCATTACTGAGCGAGGAACTGGCCAGGAAATTCCAGACCCGCCCAAATACATTAACTTCTGCCGAGGTGATCTGAATGACAGCCAGTCTGAAGTATCTGAGGACGAAAACTACTCGGTGGCGCAGTTTCCGCGGAGTATCAACCCAGCTTTTCGCTCGTCTTCGCCTCAGCCGTCGACTTTCGAATCCCACCACGATCCCAACTCCATACTAGCCAACAACCTTGCACATCGAGAATTCGCACAGCCCTCCAGCAGGGAGGCTATAGTAACTCCACAAAAAGTGCCCCCATCAATGCGGAACTCAATGGATGAGCAGCATCGCGAACACCAGCATAGACACCAGCGCATGCCCCCTCACTTCGACGCCAGTCAATATGGACCTCTGAATGCAGTGCCTCATGATCCATACCCCATGGATGGCATGACGATGCTCTGCCGCACTGCACCCCCTGGTCCCCTGTCGGACAGGAGTTCGCAGACCCCATCAGCTAGACCATCTAGCCGAGCATCTCATAGTGATTGCTCCGATCCAACATCAAGGAGTAGCATGGAGCCACCCAGTGGGAACACGTCTCCCGTGAAACAAGATATCATAGACGTTCCGAGTCCTGAGAAGCGAGTGCTCAAGAAGAAGAGTGGCTTCTTCCAAAACCACAGCCCTTTCCGTCGCAAGAGCACAAAGGAAATGCAGTCTCCGGCACAAAATAGACACACATGGCATGTTGCGCAAAGTGCTCGTAGAGAAGTGGTAAGATGATAGTCTCCAAGACGATGTACAGTCGACTAACTCAACACAGGAACGTACAGCAAGCCCTGAACCAATCGACGCCAACGCCAGCTTGGCTTTAGGCGTTGGACAGAATGTGCTTCCTGTCACAACTCCGGACACTCAGAGACGACGTGGTCAGTCTCGTGAGGCTGAATCTGAGCAATCAGACCCAATTGCGATGGCGTTGGCGGAACTTAAAGAAGTCAATCTGAACAAACAGTCCTCTGTTCGTATGTCTGCTGATCATTATCACGGCATTCCCACGCCGACTCCAGGTGCAGAGCCCAGATCTGTTCGCCCTGGAGGTCGGGAGGCACCACCATCATACAACAACCAAGCATCTGTTTCTCGACTGGGCGTACCGCCCCCCGCAGTCACCTCTCGAGCCATGAAGGAAGCCACCAAGAAGGCGACAGATCATACACGAGCTGTTTTTGGGAGCGCTGGAAATCGTGGCCAGTCACCAGCTTCTCGGCCGGCAACTCGTGGAAATGATATGCCACGGGCTGCCTCGCCAGCGCCAACGCGAAGCGCATCGCCTCAACCGCTAATGAGCGGTGATGCGAGATATCGTTCTGCGTCGCCTAACCCATACAGCGGCCACCACAAAATGGGGTCACAGGCAAGTATATCGCAGCAAAGAGCCCCCGATCGGCGCTACTATGGCAGAGCATCGCCACATGGATCTACCAGAGGCGGCTCTCCAGCCTCATTCAGGGGCGACTATGACAGGCCTGGCAGCAGCTATGGCGGCTCGGATATGGCTGTGCAACTGGCACCCGTCGGTGATGATCGATATAGCACACAACGAAGCAGAGGTGCAGTAGATTTATATGATGGAGGATCTCGGCCTCGTAGCAAGAGTGTTGCCGACCCTTCCAGACAGTATACACGCGATGGCAGACCAATTCTGCATTTCGGTAAGTTGGTCCAGACTACGGGTTTTTGCATCCGATATTAAAGCAGCCGCTAATAAACCTAAAAGCCCGGGCCTTATACATGTATCAGGCGGCTATACCCGAAGAGCTTGGGTTTGCAAAAGGTGATTACCTAGCTGTCTTGCGTCACCAGGATGACGGATGGTGGGAAGCAGAGGTACATAACGGCAATGGACGTGTCGGGCTGGTCCCCAGTAACTATCTTCAGCCATGCTGAAGAGATGTTTACAGGTGATGAAGGCTGTATATAACTACCCAAGGGTGCAATATTTGTATGATATGATATGGGATGATTCTTGTGTGGGATTCTCGGACATTTGTACAAATTCTGTCAATTTATTATGACGGGAGGGAAAGTTATTGATGCCGACACTCGTTCAAGCTAAGATTCAAATAAGTAGGAAATTCTGCGAACAAGTTGCTGTTTTATATGCATTCACGCCAGAGCCGCGGATGAGCATCCCAGGTAACCAAGACTTGCGGGTAGACCACAGGTCATGGTTTAAGTAATGACTGCCCTGCTGGTATACTTGATGAGACCCTGTGGTCGAGACTGATCTCAATAGACCGGGAAGCATAGCAGGGGGCATTTTTATCCAGCTTTTCTTTCCTTTGTACAAGTTGTGATGACTGGTTCAAGGTCTAGGCTTACCCCGCACGCATTATTTGGCTCGGCAGGGTGCGAGATGCAAAGGAAGGGTTGATGAATGTCTAACGTGTTTCAGTACCTGGACAGGTTATGTTGTATTGTTTGTCGCATAATCAGATTGTTTCGATGTAATGAATTCGAGTTTCCATCGCAGGTTCATGCTGTCTACCGATCTAGACTAGATACTGACGTCTCGTGGTTGTTGCGTTAAGTAGAATGATGAATGTTAATGCGAGTGGCGTGGCTGCGTGGTTGCGTGGTTGCGTGGCCACGGGTTAAAAGCTCGCAAGCGCGTTGCAAGCGCGCCCCACTCAAGCACATGCCGTTGAATGAAACTCCAAAGTTGAAGCGCTCTCCAACATCGTGCAACGCTGGACTACGTCGGCGCGAGTGACGAACGCGCACAAACACCGCCGTGATGGTATGAGACAAGTGACTCCCAACAAAGACTTTTACTTCATTATTAGTCATTGGCACTAAATTTTCTTTTATCATTCAGAAATCTTTGCAAGACACCGCGCGCATGGTGACGTCGAAGCCTGTTCAGAGGGCTGCGGTCAACGTGGTGCTGCTACTTTCTTGTGCGGCAACGCTCCTTGGATTAGCAGCACTGGCGACCGCATTGTTCTTCCACAACTTCGTACCAGATCAATTCATAACTACGCCGATATTCCTTCAATACCAGTTCGTTCCATACTACTCCATTCCATTATGGTTGCGTCACGCCCTGTTCTCACATCATAATCCACAGGTCTGGTGTCAACCCCTACGGTACTGCGCAGCTTACGTATCCTTCACCTAAATCGCAGCAAGACTATGATGTCTCTATCACGTTGTCAATGCCACGATCGCCGCCGAACATGGAACGTGGAAACTTTATGGTCTCCCTATTCTTGGTGAGAGATGGATCGAAGGTCTACCAGACCGCCGCGACTAAGCGACACAATGCTACTGTACAAGAATATTTGCGAAATAGAAATATCCTGTTCCAATCACGTCGCCCCGCCTTGATGCCATATGAGGACCCCGTCATCTCTTTAGTCAAGCGCCTGTTTTTCATGGGATACTATGTCCTGTTTCCCTGTTCGCAAATCCAAACCATGACAATTCAGTTGGCAGAGGGAGTCAATTTCGACAAGACAGCGACCCAGCCTACCATGGCACTTGTGGAAATTGAGGCCGGACAAAACATTCAGATATACGAAACAGCATTGACTCTGACCGCGAAGCTGCGCGGACTTAGATGGTTGATGTTCCATTACCGTCTGCTTACCTACGTTGCGTTTACTTGTCTATTTTGGATCTGTGAGACCCTCTTCATGTGCCTGGCGTGGGCTGTTTGGAGCTCCGTGACGGCTCCAAGGAGCACGACCGAAAT
Organism: Atkinsonella hypoxylon; assembly: GCA_000729835.1. Taxonomy (NCBI): domain Eukaryota; kingdom Fungi; phylum Ascomycota; class Sordariomycetes; order Hypocreales; family Clavicipitaceae; genus Atkinsonella; species Atkinsonella hypoxylon. The sequence goes on from JFHB01000304.1 coordinate 13,495, forward strand.
ATCCAGCGACTTGACAGACGCAGACGAAGAGCGGTATGACGACGACTACTCAGACCGTCCCACAAGCTCAATCACATATGGAAAGCAAACAGCCGTGAAAAAGGAGCCACGCATAAAGGCAGAGGAAAGTGATGACCAAGAACGAGCAATCTCTGATATACCAACCGCTGGAGCCGAAACAGATGATGAGAAAGACTTTGATGACGATGATGAAAGTAATCGGGACCTATGTGCAGCGACCAGCTTTAAATGGCAGGGCAGTGAAAGTGTTCGGCGACGAGCATCTCGGAATGCAAGGGAATGAGTTATGAAGAAGTGGATCGGCGCTCGAAGACGTGCGATGGTTATCATGATACCCTTTTTGGCCTTTTTTTTTTATCGACTTATCATTTTTCTAGGTTCTTTCTAGGTGGTTTCAGCCGCAATTGATGCCTATTCAGTGGGATCATAAGTTCTTTGTGAATTTGCTGAAAATCAGATTTAACCTTTACTCTTTCCTCTCAAGAGAGTCGCCCTTTAGAGTTGTTGCGACTCATATCATCATAGCTTCCAAGCTTCTAGCACTCTCTTTCTATATTCTTTCGTTTCATCTCCACTCATGACAATCCATCAACTTCAAAGTTCTTGCCCTTCCTTTTATCTCCATCAAACCACTTCAAGCAACCTGACTCATGTGATTCTTCTAATAACAGCATCTATGGAGACAGAATTACACATCTCACTAGCTACTGTCAACAGCCGTTAGCACTTGAAGCTTTATCACTAGTCACCAGCTGGTGAACCCGCTCGCCTTCTCCTGCCTACAAAAGCTCTCCCTCGCTCATAATTATATCAAGCCTGTTCTTTCTATTTCTTCTCCTCACAAAAAGCCACTCGCTAGAGTCGTTGCGACTCATGCGATCGCCTCAGAAACCTGCCCTTCTCTAAACTCTACCTTTTATAATTTGCTCACCTTGGCAGATCGGCATCATGTCCGATTACAATAGTCATGAGGAAGATGATGATGAAATACAAATTGTCGACCTTACAAATCAATTTAGCATTCCTCAAGGAGTCGGCAATGAGCCGACTGCTAGCGCGGCTTCAAACGAGAGCGAAACGAGCCACGTTGACCAGGCCTCAGACAACGAAAGCCTTGCTCATGAGACGGAAAATCCAGACGATGAGTCTCATGGAGTGAGTTGTCTTATTCTACGATTGATCTGACCTGCTGAAGCTGACTGATTGTTGGCAGAACCATGATGGTGAGCAGATTGATAGTTCGGACCTCGATGATCCACTATTATCCGATGACGACCTCTCGGATCTGACCGATGACTCTGACATTGATGATGACGTCTGGAGTGAAGAGTGCAATGGGACGTGCAGGCCCAAGTGGGACACGGTGCATAACAAGTCTCAGTTACGAAAACACCAACGCAAATGGGCAGCGGTCTTGGTTGAGAGACTAAACGAGGAACTCAGAGAACGAAACAGAAGGATCAGAGAGTTACAGGGTAGGAACACTAGTCTCGAGCTCGTTATTGACCGATTAAGGGGTCGCAGGGGATTGCGTACTGAAGTCGTGAGTGACGTCAAAAGCCGCACCCTCTGGTATTTTGATGAGCCTCATCCCATTTAACTAATATAATTCAGACATGGCCAAATTACCTCACCCTCTATTTGCTTGGCAGACTCAATGAATTGCCTCATGATTTACATGCATATGAGTCTATTTACAAATTATCTTGTCGCGAGTCCAACATGGCACCTCACCCAGAGCAAGTCCTCCCAGGCTTGACATTAACTGAGCGGGAACCTCCTCCAGAGCAAGTCCTCCATGGCTTGACATTAACTGAGCAAGAAGTTTCACCTCAAGCTGAGGTACAGCCAGTAGAGGTCTCGCAAAGCCTGAACTTTGAAGAGTTTTCCCTCCCAACTCAATTCAGAATTCTGCAACATCTATTGTGCTTCTATGGGAAAAAAATACATGTTTTGTCTCGTTTGGATCCATATCACGAGCTTTCTCTTGAATACGACGAACAGGGAGAACCCAAGAGGCCAAAGCTACTTTGTCGTTTTCATATCGGTAATGCGCCGGTAAGTCATACTGATGCTTCATTGCCAGACGTGGTGCTGGCTCCGTTGCGGGTATGCAAGAAATGGCACTTCTGGGGAAGCTATTTGTTTTATGGCGAGAATACGTTTGCTTTCTCCTCCCTCGGCGAGTAGGGTCGTTTCGCGGGAAGTATAGGAGCTAAGTTGCAACGCCTGCAAAATATCGAGCTTCTTTGGCTTGGTTCTCAATGGCTTACAAACGAAAGAAGCGAGCGGAATAAGTATACTTCGCGAAGAACTCAACCACTAATGTGGCTAACAGAAGCAATCAGACTTAAATCAATAAGGGTCTATCTCTCAGAATCATCTGAAGCTTATCGCCGCCGACGGCATGAACCAATGGGGGTTGTTACTTTCATGAAGAAAAAAACTCTTCACCAGCCCAATTACCGCATGTACCGGTCATTAAGAACTCTCCAAGGACTTGACTATGTACAATGCCTTCGCGGAATCAGACATATTTCGTTCTGGGACTTCACAAAATGGATAAAAGGACATGTCAAACGACAAGTTCGCGATACAACATTTGTAGATGATGTACGCAACGCGGTCATGAGGCCGAAACGACTGCACGACCAGCTAGTTTCGAAACCGAGAAGTCTCGTTGCTTTGCTACCTGGCTATGACCCACCGGATGAGCTGTGGCACGCCATGTTCCGTCTGCTTCCTGACCTACGAGACGATGAATGCCGGGAAGATACCCAGGAAGAAAACGATACGAATTCCTCTCGAAGTTCAGATCGTACTGGCAGTACTTCTTCAAGTTCTACTTCAAGCCCTGAACCAGGCTCCAACTCTACAGTGAATACTAATCTCGATGATATAATGGCGACTAGCCTGCATAATCTAGTCGACCTAACCATTGATGATGAAGATGAATACGATAGCCCTAGAGAAAGCGTCAACAGTCCAATTGCGAATGGCCTCCAATCAGCAGCAATCGGCACCGATCAACTGGACTCAGAGCAAGAGCTACTGACGTCACCCCCTCCCAAGCGAGAGATCTCGACTTCGTCGACGGTAGTCCTCGCTGACCAAGACCCTGAAAACCCTGTTGAAGGATCACTCTTTGTAAGCGGAGACTCCGACATTGTTGACTTGACAGAAGAGCCAGATCGTTTGACGCTACAAACTTCCCCTGTTAGCGCCATTCGGGCCATAGAAGCACATGTTCAAGCAGCAGATACCCATCGAGAATCAGCAGAAGCAGACAGACAAAGCGAGACGACGCAGAGCACCAGCCTGTGTGTGAGCGACACGCCATACGCGCACATCGTCCCATCTCCTTCTAGCAGCAGAAGCAATGCAGGCAGCGGGACGGCTCGAGGATCCCCCGCACGAAATACACGATCTCCCAGCGAGGCCATCAAACGGAGCTGGGAGGCTCTTTCTGACGACGAAAGTGATAGTTGGACCAAGCGGCCTCGCGGCTCGGAATCGCCGGATGGAAGTAGCCGTGATAGCCCGATCATTCTTTAATTCGGGGGGAAAATTGGCGCTACTCAATTTCTTTCTTTCTGGGAAGTAAAAATGGGGGAAGTGGGAAGGCGTGAGTTTGAAAAAAAAAAAAAAAAAAACTGATGGGATTTTTTTTAAATTCAATCGGGCTTGGGAGACATTGGCATGGCTACGCGGCAAGTGGATGAATGGAACGGGATGAGGACGCAAGTAAGCGGGTTTCTTTTGGGTTTCGGGGCTACAGGGGTTACGGGATGATTGATTTTCGGGCAAATGAGCTATGACGAACTCCGAGATGATGAGAGCTTCGAAAATCACCGGCAGGACAGCGATTCTTCTAGGACTGAATTGCATCAACTTTCATCTGCTAATGCGTGAAAAGCACAGATCTTTTATAGGGCGCGAATCACTTGAAATGACGATTGCTCAATTGCAATTCTCTACATTCCACTTCTAGACTCAGCTTCAATTAACGTGCAACAGTAGGTATCTATTCCGAAAAAAAAAAAAAAAAAACAAAAAAAAAACTCATCGCCTCTTTGCGCATCGAATCATGATTTTGTGCCCCTCGACAACGCCCAAATCTAGCTGGGAACCTTTATGAGTGCCACTTGCGGAAAGTATCCATAACAGTAGTGAAGACAACGAGTAAAATACCCCCACCGGGTCCGAGACGCAAGACCTACGTTGACGTATTAGCGCTCTACGAAGTAGATGTTGAGGCATAAGCAGTGGTCATCTCACCTTGGGAAGGAATCCTTTGTACAGAGCACCGGCACCCTCCTCCTTGAAAACAGTATATACGGCTGGCCAGGCCCAGTTGTACTTGGGCACTTGCCCTGCAATCTTGGACGTATTCTGGATACGGCTCTTGACGACGTCCAGGGGGGTGTTGAGAATGGTGCCGACGGTACCGCCGACGGAACCGGAGATCAAGTCGTTGGTCATCTGGCCCTGCTTGGTGTCGGCCTTGGGGAGCATCTGTCGTACCTGGAAAATGCAGCCAAAGTAACCAGCATTCCAGAGAATGTGCCGCCACATAGTACTCTCTAGGCCCTGATACATGGTCAAGATGCCCTCATTCTTGACTGTCTTGACAACGCAGTCAACCATGCCGTTGTACTTTCCGGCAGAGGCCTTATCCTGGAGACGAATCTTGACAAGCTCAAAGGGCACAACAACAAAGGACTCGGTAGCACCGGCGCTAGCGCCAGTTAGGACAGACAAGGACTGATTCATGTGGTTTACGCCAAACATCTTGCGGTAGGCCTTGCCCCATTCGTCATTGGCAGCGAATTTAGTGGCACGCTTCGGTGCCTCCATGAGAATTGGTGCCGAGATGCCTCGGTACAGACGCGAGAAACTGAGAAAGTTTTGTCAGGGCCCATAACCAGTGGATCGCAGAACGTTTGCGCCCATGTGCTTCTTACCCTTCATTCTTGATGATCTTTTGGAAGCAATCCAACATGCCATTGTATGCCTCGGTGCTAGTAGCCTTTCCTGTTTGCAATTGGCTGCGCAAATTAGCCTTCAAATATGAGTACCTAGTCGCGAAACGGAGTAGGATTCGTACACTCGGGTCTTAACAACGTCTAACGGATACCTATGAAAGAGGTATTAAAACCGATCCCATACGGAAGCTTAACGATGCCATAATGTTGGAGTAGAAGACTTACATCACTAGAATCTGTGACCAGAAGCTATCATTAGCGCACGATTCCTTCTTTCGTGGGCATCAATGCGACGTTATACCTCCGACACGCCAGCAATAGCGCCTGGCTTATGATCAGCAAGCTTTCACATGGGCGGGACGTGGCAGCGGCTCGTGATCCAACATACCCGCGGCGAACTGATAAATGAAGGGAAGCGGCTTCTCCTGCGACATGATGGGCGACTGTGACAGCTCCGGCAGTCCCTAAAGGCAATTGTCGACGGCGCGGGCGCGGTGGAAGAAGAGGGACAAGTACGAGTGAGGAAGGAAGTCGCGGCGGTGGGTGATGCCGAACTGGGCAGGGAATCGCATGATGGGAAATGGCCCACATGCTTCCAGGCACACTAGCTCTCCATTGGTGCCCACTGCCGAGTGTACGCACGTTAGTCTGGATGAGTAATGGTATCGGTGGTCCATTTAATCCGACCAGACCCTTGCTGAGGGTCGGATAAAACTGGCCCCGGCGTGCCAGGTTGAGCTCAGCTAGGTTACTTACTAAGGCATGGTTGCATTTCTAGGCGGCGGCGACGAACTCCGATAAAGCACGGCAATGCTGAAACAAACGTACCTACGGAATAGGTAGGTAGGCCTTCGGCTTTCGGCTTGCCAGACTCTTTGTCCGGTCTCGGCCACCGCGCGGAGCAAATGAGATGATAGTATCGAAAGCATGGGCAAGACTCGGGCCTTAGACGCAGACGTCAACTGGTAGACGTAGACGCACTTTGCAGACGCACTTTGCAGACGCACTTTGCAGACGCACTTTGCAAGCGCAGCTGGAGCCCTAGGAGCCCTAGGAGCCCTAGGAGCCCTACAGGTCAGCACAAGTGTCGAGGCGCGCCGTCCATTGGTCACCCAGTTCTCCACTGCGTACGCAATCTGGGCAACCCCACTGACGCACACAGTCAGTTCAAGGGCCTGAAGGCGCAAAGTGGTTTTGTCAAGAGCCGCTGGGAGCCGTGGCGCGACAGTCTTGACTGTACATGTAGTCACTCTGTCACTGCGATCCATTGCCCTAGAGTTTCATCAACCCTCGAATCAACATCGATCATCAATCGACATATTGGTTTTTTGCCCTTTGCTCTTCCATTTCGTGTTTCCGTGGTCTGTCCAACCCTCTCACCTGCCTACCACCACCCGTCTCTCGTATCGCATCGAAACAGGTACGCACACTTCCAACCGCAGTGGCAATCATCCGTCTTTCGCCACAAAGCTCTCCGGCGCCTTAATATTCACCTTTAAACAAGCCGTGATCCTTGGAGACTCACAGCGAGGTGTTGTTTCGAGCGCCCGGGAGTTCTGCCCAGCTTCAAGCTGCCACGTCGCAATCGCCCATGAGTCATCTGCTCTGGAAATATTATTGGGAAGACGATGTCGACAAGTTTCGGCGTCTGCTGGCTCCCGCCAGCACCATCTGCCATGCTGCCACGAAATCACCATCCACAGGAGCTACTGGAAGTGGGTTTCTAGGCGGCAGCCCAGGTGGCATTGCGTCGTCTCCGCGAACGGCTTCGAAACCTCGTAAAGCGTTGGCACATACACCCGTTATTGGCAAATTAAGAGACGGAGGACCTGGTCTTGGCCGCAGCGAAATCAACAGTCGAGATCATGCTGGTCTTACTATTCTGCTTCGTGCGGCCTCATCAACTCATCCGAACGCCCGTGATTTTGTTCAGGCCCTCCTCGAGCATCCTTCACTGGATCTATACGCGCAGGACCCCGAGAGTGGATGGAACGCCCTCCATCGATCGCTTTACTCTGGAAATATATCTATTGCTCGGATGCTTCTTGCAAAGGAACGGATTAACCTCACAACACACACGAATCAATCAGCTGTGGGAAAGGTCGGTCAACTGATCAAGACCAAAGACCACGAGGGAAACAGCCCATTCGATGTCTACAATTCGACCATTGCAACTAGATCGCTCAAGGAGGCTAACAACTCAACAATGTCGGATTCCATGTCTGAGGACGACGATGATGGTGATGGCGAGGACCCAGCAAATTTGTATTGATCCTTTCTGCTCTTTTATTGTTGAAATTACGTCAAGTGTGGTGTAGCTAACCTGACTATTGACCAGGGTTGCCAGTACCGCGCTCGGTAGAGCACAACCTGCCATGGGCCACGAGTTCTACATGTTTGGGAGCAACAAGAATTTGTCGCTCGGCATCGGTGATGGGAGTGATCGTCAATATCCCGAGCGGGTGGTTCTTCAGCGGCCCAATGCGCTTCTACGTCGATTTCACAACATCTTTCTGGATGAAAATGAGATTAATACCGCATCTTCGTCGCTGAACGATGTTCCTACATTGGTACGGCACCCGCCGCTAATTATCAAGGATGTTGTCATGTCAAAGCTACATACTGCTGTCGTCACCGATGATCCGGTATCCAATCTGTACATCTGTGGCGTTGGCCGTGGCGGTCGGCTTGGTCTGGGCGATGAGAATACACAATTCAAATTCGTACCTATCGAGGGGCCTTTTTCAGATCGCAAGGTTGAGCAGGTCGCACTTGGACAGAACCACTCCATGGCGATGACGGAAAATGGAGAGTTGTGGACTTGGGGTCTTAACATAGACTCGCAGTTAGGTTATACGCTGCCGCCAACGATGCGGTCTGACGAAGAACCCATGAGCTTGATGCCGCGACAGGTATTTGGGCCTCTCAAGAAGGAATTTGTCCGAGGCATTGCTGCGTCGGCTGTACATTCTGTTGCCCACACAGGGTCTTCCCTATATTGCTGGGGCCGTAATTCTGGCCAATTAGCGCTCATGGACGCCGATTCAAGGTCTTTGGAAGTTCAGCATATACCGCGCAAGGTTGCCGCGTCCCTGTTGTCGGCCCCCATTGAAATGGTTTCCGCCATTGACAAGGCCACCACCTGTCTGCTGTCAAACTTCAACGTATGGGTATTTACCAATTATGGGTACAACCTGGTCAAGTTTCCTTATCCGGACGTATTCAGCAACCAAAACCTTGCAGCCAGCACTTACACACATCGTTATGATATGGGCCGCCGAAATATCCGATACATTTCATCAGGTGACGAGACAATCGCCGCTATTACGGCTTGCGGAGACCTTTTCACTATGCAGCTGAATACCAAAGCCGACGTGAATCAAAATGCTGGTTCCACTACAAATCCAGTCAAAATCAAAAGCGCCGTGACGCAGCCGCAGTGTATATGGGACTCTCGGAAAGATGGTGTCGCTTCTGTCAGTGTTGAGGAACATGGCTCAGTCATTATCTGCACTGAATCCGGCGCAGTTTGGAGGCGAGTGAAGCGTGTCAAAGGCAAAATCGCGGCATTCTCCAACTCTGGCGACGTTAAGAAGAAGGATTTCAAGTTCCAACGTGTTCCGTATATCACGAATTGTGTTTCGGTTCGCAGCTCGACATATGGCGCTTTTTCAGCCATACGAAAGGATAGCAGGGTTATGTCTACCGATCTCAGTGTAATGAACCAATCTCTATGGAACGACGTCGGTTCTTTACTTTGTCTGAATGACTTCAAAGCTTCAGTGGATTCAGCAAATGAAAGAGGTGCCGGGAGAATATGGTTCTCCGCTGTCACGCGCGAAAAGGCAGGATCCGTCCCACACGAAATCCTTCAATCCTCGAACATTGAACAAGATATACTGCAGTGGATCTCAGTCAACTCATTTCGGTATCAAGACCTGAACATGGAAATCCGAACGTCTTCAAATCCTGACATAAAAATCCCCGTCCACAGTTGGTTGCTTGCAGGACGAAGCCCTATTTTTCGACAAGTCCTATCAGATTATCGAACTAACGGGAATCGGGAGGCACACGCTGACGTGTTCTTGATTGAGCAATTCGGTGCCAAGGCACTACTCACTATTGTCGGGATTGATATTTATACGCTGTTAAACATTGTTGTATTCGCATATCTAGACGCGATTATCCCTGTCTGGAGGTATACGAGGGAAGCACCTCTGCTTGCTTATCGTTTCCGCCAAGTTAGAACGGAGCTCATGAAATTGGGAACGAGGTTACAAATGCCAAAACTGGAGGCTGCTGCTAGACTACAAGCAGGGTTGGAGTCATCCCTGAATGCGGATTTTCGAGCTGCCATCGCGGATCCGGCATTCTTCGCCGATGTTGATATGATCATTGAGTTGGACGGAGATGAAGTGCTCGCGCACAGTGATCTCATCTGTCAACGCTGCCCTTTTTTTGAAGGCATGTTCCGTGGAAGATCTCAAGGTCAATGGCTAGCTGGCCGTCGCAACCCATCACTCAAAACAGAGCTTGTCAGAGTCGACTTGAAGCATATCAGTCCCGAGACGTTTCATTACGTAACGCAGTATATCTATGCCGATGTAGGAGTGGAGATTTTCAACGATGTCTGCATGGAGACCTTGGACGATTTTTCCGAGCTGGTGCTCGATGTTATGGGTGTGGCAAACGAACTCATGATGGATCGATTATCCCAAATCTGTCAATACGTGATGGGCAAGTTTGTGACCACTAGAAACATTGCCAACCTTCTCAACGAAATCAGTCCATGTTCGGTCACAGAGTTCAGAGATGTCGGGTTGGAATACATCTGCCTACAGCTTGAGTCCATGCTCGAGAATCATCTTTTGGATGGCCTCGATGAAGATTTATTGCTGGAGCTGGATCAAGTTGTGCGGAACAACCAGCTTGCTCGCTTCCCCTTTGTTCGCAGTGGACGGGCTGAGCTTTTACTCCACGACAAATATCCTGACCTGGCGCTTGATATCGAGGAAGAACGGCGGCGACGCGTGAAAGAGATGGCATTCAGGGCCACGCAGAAGGAAGAGGAAAAGAAGATATCCTCGTCGTATAAAGCGCGCGTAGGCAGCCTCGACGACTCATCTTCCCCCTCACACACGTATAATAAGTGTCATCGCGGATCAAAGGGGGGGCGTAACGAGCCTTTCAGCCCCAACTTGCGTCCAAAAGACTCTCATACAGAGCTTATCTTCAACATGGATGACGAAGATAGCCTCAAAATCACCAGTCCCATGTCCCCGGAGATGTTGGCCGTTACAGACAGCCGAAACGAGATCGATTTGGATAGCATGCCACGACTGCCTACTGGCTGGCGTAGTGCTCAGGCAAAGACAGGAACTAGTATCGGCAGGTCGCCAGCTTTGGGTACGCGTCCTGAGCCCAGTCTTAGCGTGCGTGTTCAAAAAACTAGTCCGCAACCTGCGTCGCCGCCATCAAGAGCATCCAATGCCCCATGGGCGTCTCCAAGCCTGCCAATTTCTAGGCTAGACTTAAAGGGCATCATGCAAGAGGCTACGTCCAAGTCCGCGCTCAGTGCTGGTCTCGTCTCACAAGCTGGCAAGGCAGATGGCGTTAACAAGCCACAAACCAAGATGTCACAGAAGGAACGCAAAAGGCAACATCTACTTCATGCAGAAGCCGAAGCGGCTGCGGAAAAGGACAAGGCAAAAATCATAGCATGGGAAACTGTGAAGTCGGCTGCTCGGCCGCCACCATGGAAAGCAGCCGTGCCATCCCCGAGGACATCCCTTAAGGATGCCATGCAAACAGAGACGGCGCTGCAAGAAAGTCCAAAACCGCCTTCAGAGCCGCTGCTAGCGACGGATACCAGCCCGCAGATAGCAAAACGCAGAACTGCGTCTCCTGACACCCGGTTCTCTGGGCAGGGTCGAGCGAACAGTGCACCCTCTGTGCCTACTGCTGGATCATCCAAATCTCAAGAACAGAAGCCCTTGGTACCACATTCGAAGTCGTATATAAAACCGGCGCCTAAAGCTGAGGCTACTATAGGAACAAGCTTGGCCGATATCATTGGACAGCAGCAGATGGAGCAGCAGCGTGTCAGGGAGGCCGTAGCCAAGAAATCACTACAGGAGATTCAAGAGGAACAAGCGTTCCAGGAGTGGTGGGACCAGGAAAGCCGTCGCACGCAAGAAGAGGAAGCCAGAAGACAAACCAGAGGAAAGGGCAAGGAGCAAGGTAGCGGTAGCGGTAGCGGTGGTAATCGACGGGGGAGAAAGGGCAGAGGAGGCAAGTCGAAGCCAAGTGGAGGTTCGGCAGAGAAGCATGATGATACTACGAAACAAGCTGTAGGCGCGTCTTCTCTATCCCGAGGACGTGGAGGCAGATCACAAGGAGGCAAGAATTGAGGTTCCTATACTTGAAGCGATTATTCACGTGTTCGCATCCCAGGAAGGATATGAACATACAGACTATACATACGGCGCAACAGGACGTTTGGCGTTTAATGGAGGGCGTTGGGCTGGTAGGACTTTAGACTTGGTCTACTAAGTTTTCTATCGTCTTAGAAGTATAGTTCCAGCAAAATACTGCCGTTGTCGAGTTTCCGTGTAGCCTAGTTCGGATATCCACCACGGAAACACCTCGTAGGCAGCAGCGCCATGTATAGAGGCAAGACACGCAAGTGCTGCCCGTGATATTCAGATTATGACTCCTAGACCGCGTACACGCGGCAGCTAGTTGACCAAATCGAACGGCCATGTTTCATCACGGAAGGCAGCATGGAGAAAACCCCCGCGAGTCGTTCGACTACAGGACGCCGTGTCACGCCATCAAGGTATTTACAACCAGCCATTTTCGCTCTTGGCCATGCACACGCTGTGAGTCACGACAGGGTGTGTTGAGGCTGGCCATTGAGGTTCCCCCCGCATTTTGTAGCCTTGGAGGCACGGACTTGGGGACAACGTGAAATGGGCAAGGTGGGCTAGGCAGATTTGTTAGCTGGCGGTGGGTTCGTCTTAGCCATTTGCCAAAGTGTACTTTTGCCGAGGAAGACGTCGTGGCATTCTGTAAAGATTGATGATGGCCTTGTTCTTTTGTCGCGATGGTAAGGGGTGTGCAGGTCTGGTGCATGTATCACCGTTTATTGAGGGACACGGTTCCATCTCTACAGCTGGATGGGGACGAGCCCGGAGGAATATCATCACTTCTGCACTCGGTAGGTAGATAAGGAAGAAAAGTAGCCGCGTATGGTGGTATGTATACACGTTGTTTCAATCAGTCTTGTTGCCGTCGCGCCGTCAGGACGTCCAGCTGGTGGAATTAAGAGCCATGATGGAAGAAATTGGGGGAAATTAGTAGGATGGAAATGAAACAACTTGAGTCAGTCGATATCTGGGCAAACAAGCAGGTCGCGGGCTCCACTTTCGCGCAGTATAACCGAGGGATAGTTCGAGTTGCCTACGGAATAGTTACAGGTAAGGTACTGAGGGCTCCGACCTAGGTACCTAGGCACGCAAATAAGTCCTGTAGCTCTCTATAAATGTCGATTAAGAGGTGGTTATCTGTAGTCTATGTATACTTTTTGATGGAGGGCTTGTATATTTTGGTTTCTGTTTTAAAAAATGGAAATAGGGAGTTGTTTTTTTTTTTTTTTTAAATTCAATGTCCAATCGCTCGCCCGGGCATTGAAAGTACTCGCTAATGTCCATGTGAGCCGCATCAGCTCCACTTGCCCCAGGCTGTGCGTCCCTTTCCGTCCATGGCTACCCTAGCAACCTAGGTACCTAATCGCGCGCCAACAGTTTCTAGTGAACACTTGTATGCTGCTTGTAAGATCTTCTAAGTCAGATCAAACATAGGCTGTATTACGGTTGATAAAGCTGGTCACTGCTGGCGTGCGATAGTTGCCAATTACGGAGGGACATGTATCAACCTACCCCGTAGGCTACCCCGTCCGTAGGAGGAAAAAGTTGCCCAAGATTGTTTTAATCCTATTGTGCATGGTCCCAGGGATCTCGCGCAATGAGGACTACGCAGAGCGCAGCTGCATCACATCACTCTTTATTGCCGGGCTATTGCCCGCAATTTGCATAAGATAGGTCACTATGGTCTCATATGAGCGAGCAGTCGGAGCGATGACGAAAGATGGCAAGTGCCTCGCATCACGGGAAGCCCGGGAGAAGACGAGACCGGTGACCTGTTGTTTTTGGACCTGCGCCGCTACATATGCAACCCAGTGGGAATGATGAGCTCATCGAGGGATGGGATTGCGGTTGCTGCTGGTGATTGGTGATGCATGCTGTCTGGTTCGGGTTCTATGCGCGTGCAAACGTTAATTCTGTGCATGAATAAAGGAAGCAGCACGTCAAATCGAAAAAAAAAAAAAAAAGGCACCACACATATACACAGGCAGGCAGGCAAGGCAAGGCAAGGCAGGCAGAAGGCAGGCAGGCGGCAGGCAGACAGACACGGTACGGTATACGCGGTACATGGTACAAGGCACACAGGGGATA
>JFHB01000305.1:0-27010 GCA_000729835.1 Atkinsonella hypoxylon
GTGTGTATAGTAGAGACTATAGGAGTGCAATTCCCTACTAGTAACAATTCTAGGCTTAGTGCTAGATCTACTGTATACTAAGCTTAGAAGGTCCCTCTATTAGCTGGGTCAGCTAACACTTGCTAATAGCTGCGGCATCTGTTATGTGCTGAATATGTTATATAGAGCTTAATACCGTCACTTCCTCTAACTGAGGTTGTGACTAGACCTTTTGGTGCAGTGGTTAAGCATTGCATCAAGGCCTGATTAATCCGTGACACGTACTTATACTTATTAGGGTTAAACTTATTGTCCTCTAGAACAATAGAGGCTGTAGTGCTCTTATAGATTGTAGAAGGAGAGGGAGTAGGCGCAGAAAGGCTGCTAGCCTAGGTTATATAATAAGGAGAAGGAGAGAGCGCAACCTTTTCTTCTATATAATTAGTAGTAAGTGCATCCTTAAGAACAGTGTTATAGTAATTACGTACGTTTAAGAACTTACAGGTAAGAATAGTTTAGTAGGTAGGCTAGCTAAAGTAAGGGGGGATTAATGTAGACTTAACTACAAAACCTTAGTTAGTAAGTTCCTATATTCTAGTAAAGTAATGCTGTAGGTAAGGATGCTTAGTAAAGAGGCTTAGATTCTAGATGCAGCCTCTATACCCCTATATATATAGTTAGTATCCCCTCTCTTAGCTAGAACAACAGTTATATAAGCCTTTCTTGCAAAGGTTGTTGCAATACAGTATATAAATGTCTTTAAGGATATTGCTATTAGATAACTCTAAGTTGTTTAAGTCCCCTTATATAAGGAAACTATAAATATAGCAGCAGTAAAGGACTAATAGCACTGTAGAAGCAGAAGCAGTAGGGGCGCTAGCGCTAGCAATATAACTGCTAAAGTTCTAGATATACTTCTAGTTAGTAAAGGGATAAGCTATATATAAGTAAAGGGGCAGTGTACTTTAGGCTAATAAGATAATATTTTGCGATTTTAATTAGTAGGCTATTAGTAGTTAAATAAATCCTGTTTAAATATATTAAAAAGAGGTTCTTTTATATTAAAAGAAGCAGCAGTAGCTATACAGTAAAGTAAGGAATTTTAGAGAAACTGCAATAGAATTATTTAGTTATAATATAGAGGTAAAATAAAATATAAAAGAGGAAGGAAAAAATAAAGAAGGGAAGAGAGAAATTATTTATTTTTATATTAGAAACAGCTAAGAGCTAGTTACTAGTTTATTGTGCGCTAAAGGGATAATAATAACAACAACTGTTTACAACCTACTAGCTATTAGTTTATTGCGCGCTAAGAGAATAGTACTAATAATAACTGTTTACGCTCTACACCCTTAACAATACCCCTTATATATAGATAGGTTGTATATATCTAACAACTGTTTGCAATAGCAATAAGGATAAGAGAGAGAGAGTGCCTTCTAGTTAATAAGAGAGATTATTACATAATAATTGCTTAGAATATAAAGAGACCTAGAGATATAGGCAGTTTATGCGCTAGTAACACTAGCATTACGGCTAGCGCCTATATAATATATAGATAATTAATAGCTATATATAGAGGGCTATAAGGCAGAGGGGGGTAGGGGGGTTAATAGACCCTAGGAGGGTATAATTAAGCAGGAGGGAAGCGTAATTAACCTATTATAGCGCAACTAATAGGTTAGTTAGTAGGGTAATTAACAGCTGTTGCTAAGATGCTATAGGCAATTAGAAGAGAGGTAGAGCAAACGTCTGTTTATATATTAGCTCTATAACACTGCGCTAATAACAAATAGTGCGTTAATGCAGCAATAGAACAGCTAGAGTAAAGCACTTAGAGACAAACGTTATACCTCTATTTTTTTATAAGTAGATAATAGAGGAAATATAAAGAGGGAGTAGATAGAGAGTTAGCTGCTATTTATAGCACTTACTATAAACGTTAAAAGGAAGTGTTATAGGGCTTAGGAGGAGAAGAAGGGTATATTATAGACTTAAGCCTTAGGCTTAGGTCTTTTAGTAGAGAGAGAATAGCAGAAAAGGGATAGAGATCTATATAGGTAAAGGGATAGAAGTAAGCTGCATTTATTTAGAGGTTACCTAGACTTTACTAGGCCCTAGAGAGAGAACCTCAGCTATAAAGTATATACTAAAAGGAGCTCCTAAGGGGATAGACCTACCCCTAGATATATAGTATAGGAGTATAGGGAGGCTTCTAGTTCCTTCTCTCTTCCTCCTTTCCTCCCTATAATTATAATTCTCATTATAGACGCTAGTTAGCAGCAGCCACTAGGTCAGTCCATTACCAGCCACTAGGTCAGTCCATTACAATAAGTAAGTTAGAGTGTATATACTATAAGTCCTTAGGGTTGCAGTTTAGTGCTATACTAGTCCCTATTTACCTATAGATTATAGGCTAAGTTTAACCTTACCTACTAGAGCAAGCTAGCTATAACTATAAGTAGAGAGAGCTCCTCTAGGTTTATATTCTCTTCTTCTTCTTCTTCTTCTTCTAAGCCTTCCCTTCTATATATCTCTTCTAAATCCCCTTAGGCTAGGCCTCTAGCTAGTCCCTATATAGTAGCGCTATATAGCTATAAGCTAATTGCTTCCCTTTTTATTAATTTTTTACTAATTTTTTTTTCTACTATATAGAAATAGCTTTATAATTCTACTCTCTTACTATACCTATAGGTTCTTTACTTTATCTTTATCTTTTACCTATTTTAACTTAAGTTAAAGAAAAAATTTTTATTAAATTTTTTAAAATTTTTTTTTAAAAAAATACCTAAAAATTCTACTACTTTAGCTCTTAGCGTAAGCGCTCTACCCTCTTACTAGCGCCTTTACTAACTTAGTTCTAGCTTAATGCTATTTATAACTAGCCTTACTAGCTATATATTTCTTACGCCTATAACCCTACTATTTAGTGTTGCTACTAGTAGGGTAAGTACTGCTTCTTCTTTATAATAGTTCTAGCTTTAACCTAATATTATAGGTACTAGTAGTTTATATTTTAGCTATATATTTTAACGTTATTATTGTGCTTCTATAAGTACCTCTAGTTCTAGGTTAAGCTCCTTTTACTAACGCTTTAGTAGCTAAAGTAGTCTTTAGTTTACTAAAATAAAATTTAAGTATTACTTAACTTTTAGGCTAAGTTTACTAAAAGTAGTAAGAAAGCAGTAAAGTCTCTCTTTAGTTCTAAATATAGCTTATTACTAACTTTAGTAGGTTTTAGCTTATAAATATAAGGCTATTTAGAAGGCAGTTAAGTGTACTATTAGTAATCCTTTAGTCTCTTTAGCTTTATTCTATACCTTTACTGCTGCTGCTCTAGCTCTATACTAGTACTATAATATAATAGAAGTAGAGAAGAGAATTACTAACGCTCTTAAGGGCATTCTAAAGGAGCTATAACGCTAAACTATTGTTATAGTAGGCCTAGCCTAAGCCCTAAAGCGTAAGGTAATAAACTAAGGAGAACTAGTAGCTAAATAAGCCCCTCTAGGTTCTACTCTAGAGGCAGTATAAAGATAGCTATACTCTACAATAAATAAAACTATACTTCTGCTGTATATTTATTCTAACCTCTTACTATATTTATATATACTCTACTTTATAATGTATTTTAGCTTATATATAGGTTATACTTAAGGCTATTCCTTAAGTTAGTTTACTAGTAAAGTAATAGCTTAATGCTCTCTATTTAGTTTCTAAAGTGTAGTTTATTCCTTTTCTCTTTATCTTTTTAAAGCTATTTTACTAGGTAGAATTATAAAAGTTAGCCTATATTAAGGACCTATTTAACTAGTGTAGCTACTAGTTCTAGAGCGTTAAGGGCTGCTCTAATATCTCTAGAGTTCCTTAGTAGAGGTAAAGTGCTGCTACTTAGTCTAAGGTAGTTATATAGTAGGTATATAATAATTAAGTAATAGATATTCTTATTTTTACTTTTACAGTAGTATAGAGGCATTAGTATATTAAGCATACTGTAACTATATAAGAAGAGGTTTAAGCCTATTTTCTTAGTGTATAATTAGGTAAAAATAGCTAACTTATACTTAGTTAGATTCTAGTACAGCTTAAGGGCCTTCTTTATAGTCTTAAAGTTAAAGGGTTTTCTACTAAAACTAGCCTATAGCAGCTATATACTATCTCTATTTATTCTACTAGCTATCTTCTCTTCTATTCTATTTTTAGCTTTAATTTAGTAGATAGGTTTTCTCTTTATCTTAAAGCGTTACTACTTAGAGCTTAAAAGATATATCTTTATCTATATAGTTTGTCGTCTTAAGACCAAACCCCCAAATGACCATGCAGCCTACACTAAAGCAGGTAACAATATAGCGCACATTAAGATCGAAGAGAATCAGCAGAGAGCGAGATATTTAATGGTGCATGCTATTAAACAATAGCTAGTAAGAAGATTAAATAGTCTAAAAAGGCAGAAAATAAAATATTAATTGCAGCTTAGAAGATATATATATATAAAAGGAGCTAAATGTATTAAAGTGTTAAAGAAAGCGTTAGTGTTAGTAAAGTAATGTCTCTTAAGTATTAAGTGTTGTAAATTAAAGTAGGCTAAAAGATATTAATTAATTAAAAAGAGCAAAAGCTAAAAAGAGCTAGCAGAAGCTACTTATACACTTACTTTTTTAAACTATTTAGACATCTAGGTAATATACACTCTTATAGAGAAAACCTATATATAGTATCCCTTATAAAGCTAATATAAGAGCGCAAGGGGGTAACCCTACTGCAATATAATACCTCTTTAGTTATAAATAAGCTTATAAAGTAAGACTTATAAGTAACTTAACTCTCTAGCTAATTCCCTTAATCCTAAAGTCCTAATTCTCTTATCTTCTATAACAGCTTTAGCGTCTTTAGTATATATAGTAGCGTCCCTCTTACTAGTAATAGCGTCCTTATAGCTAGGCGCTTTCCTTTACAATAAGCAACTCTTTCTTAGCAATTTACACTTTATTTAGTTGCCCTAGATGTAATTAATTAGTATCTTTTATTTGCCTTAATTATCTCTTACTAAGCGCTAGAATAGAAGAGAGCTAGCAGTATAACACTAAGGTTTATATTAGTAATAGAATTATAGGCTATTATAGGTTATTTAGCAATATATCTTTAAGCTAACGCTTCTATTTAATCCTTTATAGTGTAGTATTCTTTAGCTTTAAGCGCTTGTTTTACTGCCCTTATAATCTCTTTATCCCTTTACCTAGATTTCTGCTTCTACGCTAATAGTTCTATAAAATGTAAAGACAGCAGCTAATGCTTTAAGTTCTATAATTATTGCAGAAGTTAGTCCTTACTGTAAGATTCTATTTAATCTTTTTACGTAAGATCTTATAGTATACTAGAAATTCTAGTAGAAACCTCTAAATTATTTAGTAGTAATAACAATAAAGAGCTTTATAAATTAGTTGTAGGCTATAGTAGCACCTTAAACGTTACAATTAAAGACTTCTTTTATATAAAAAGAAGCAGCTTATAATATATAAAAGCCTAGCTAGGCTTACTTATTTATATTAGAAGATGTAAACGCTATTCCCTTACTGTTATTACTGCTTTAATAGTTCTATTATAGATAATAGAATTACTATTAAACTAAACAGCAGCAATAAACTAATTCTTCTAAAGTTATATAAGCATTTATTTGTTAACCTCTATTAACTATTTAATTACTTAATTATAATTACTTAAGGTAAATTTCTAGGCATTAAGCTTCTTTAGAATAGGAATTCTACTACTAATTATCTATAAGTAATATCTTAAGATAAAATGCTTTATAGTATCTTCCTAAAGGTAGCTAAGGTTAAAGCCTATAGTCTTAGCTTTTTTAATAACTATATATCTATTTATAAAACTAAGCTTATTTACTGCTATTGTGCGCAGGACTATTATAACTCTATTAGTACCTTTACAGTAGTTATAAGACTAATTAATAGAGTTATTAGTTATAACCTAGTTGTAAAGGTGTAGTTTAAATTTGTTCCCTAATGTTTAGGTAATTCTATAGTTGCTATATTAAGTGTAAGGTATATTATATAAGCTGTTGCTAATAAGATTAATTAGAAGATGCTTAACTAAACAATAAAGCGTCTATATTAAGAAGGATAAATAGGTATATCTATATTCCTAGTTGCTCTTCTGCTTATAATATAGTACTAAAATTGCCTAGAATAGGTATAAATACTAAAGAAGCTGTAAAGTTTATACTTAACTATAAACTGCAGCTTTAAACCTTTTAATTCTGCCTTTAAGTTCTATATTAAAGTAATAATAGTATCCCTTTAAGCAATTAAAGATAAAATAAGTTTAGTAGTTGTTAAAGAAGAGAAAGCTAGTAATAAGTCTTTATTTACTTATTTTGTTGTATAAAGCAAAAGGGTTATAGCTTATATTATAATAGCAGGAAATAAGTTAAAACCTATCTTTAATTCTATACACCTTTTAACCTATAAGTCTTATAATCTTACTTTAGTCTATCTCTTCTATATTAATTATAAAAGACTCCTTAAAGATAACTACTATACACTTAATCCTATAAGTAATAATCCTTACTATAGTAGTAAGCTAGAATTAATTTAACTATCTGTAATAAGTCTTTTGCTTAAAGGACTTTATTAGAAAGCTATAAATATTATTAAGATAATTAAACTAGATTGCTAAACTCTAGCTAGGCTACATTAACTCTATAAGCCTAAAGTTATCTAAATTATAATTCTAATAAAGTAGTAGGCTAAAAGGAGGCTACTTAAAACGTTATTAAAAGAGAGGCAGCTAGCACTTATAGAGCTTCTTAAGAGGTAAATCTACTTAATCTTACTCTTCTATATAAAAGAAATTGCTAACTAGCTTATAGACTTACACTATAATATAGTACATTAGTAGGTTCCTTAACGTTCTAAAGTAATATATTTATCCCTTATATATAACTCTAAAGCTAGTTTTAGAAATAGGTTTTTAGTATTTATTTTCTATTTTAGCAGTAGAGATTAAATAGCTTTTAAAAAATTAAAGGTAAAAAAGAGCTTAGGTAGATACTTATAATAAAAATATTATAAGAATAAAGGAATAAAGAGAGAGAGAGAGTAGAAATATAGGCTATATTATAGCTAGTATTATTTTAATAAATCCTTAGTTAATAGCTATCTATAATTATTATAATTTAGTAGAGGCTAATAGTAAATATATACTAAGACTCTAATAGCTGCAAACTTATTAAGTAATTTATAATATTCTCTTTAATTAATTGTATTTATCTTTCTTCTTTCTTTTTATAACTACCTTTCTATATAGCCTCTTTCTTATTATCTTTATTAGTACCTTTAATTATTTAATTATAGCTAAAAAGCTTCCTTAAAACCGTAAGGATCTTGCAAATATATAGGATATTATTAGTAGAAAAATCCCTCTTACTGCTCTTTTTTATTAGGTTACTCTCTCTTAGAATAGCTAAATAAATATCTTTCCTTTAATAACGCTTATTAATACAGTAAGCCTTTTATAAAAAAGCTTTTAATTATACTTCTATCCTTTTATTATACTAATAAACCTTACCTCCTTAATATAAATTTACCTTTAAGCTTTAAGTCTATAGAGGCAACAACATTAGTGCTAGTAGATACTTAATATACACTAAAGTTACTTTTTAATAGAGTTCTATACCTAATGTACCTCTAAGAGCTATTAAATTCTTTTATAATTAGAATCTTAAGGCTTAGTTTATTAATAGCACTATAAAAGAAAGCTCTCTTTTATATAAGGTTGCGCTAGAATTAAACGTTAAGAACTTTATCTTTATTCTAACTAAAATAGCTTATTCTTATAGATATTTCTATTATATACTTACTAATTGTTAAGAGCACTATAAAGCCCTTTTAATCTTATTCTTTAGTAAAGAGAATAGTGCATTTTGCTCTTATTACACTAATATATATCTTTAGACAGTTACCTTATTTAGGGAATATATCTACTTTCTATTTTACAGCTATATCTCTCTTAAGGATATCTATAGCAGCTTATATAGCAATTACGTCTAAAGTAGCTCTACTGCTGTAAGCTATAAGTAGTAATTCGCAAAAGGTTACAGTAACTATAGCTAGATTTACTATAATGCTTCTTTTATAACGTTCTAGAGTAAAGACTAAGTAGATTAACTATTTATTCTTCTAAGGCTCTAGAAGGTCCTTTATAAGGATCTTTCTCTCTTTATAGTAGTTAATATTCTTTACTTTTTCCCTTAAATATTAAAATTACTAGAATTTCGCTAGAAGATTAGGTGTAAATTACTTAAGTTAAAAGATAAAAAAAAATAAAAAAAGAGTAAAGGCTAAGTAGCCTTCTTAGTTAAAATAGAATAGAACTATACTTATTTTTAGTAGTTTTTAAAAACTTTTTATATATTCTATTTAATCTAGGTTTATAGTCTTAATTCTAATTAGCTTTAAATCTTTAAATAATCTTAATATACTATTATTAAATCTTAGTTAGTTTTAAATATATAAATAAATAAACTTAACCTTCTTTCTCCTTAAAGCTAAAGATATAGGGACTATAGCATTAGCTTTTATAAAAGCTACAATAAGTTATATATTTTAGTAAAGTTATAGGTAAATTACTAAGATTAAATAATATTATTAATTTTCTTATAGCTTCTGCGCTTTTCTTTAGGTATTATTAGTAGATAAACTTCTATTATATACTTTAGATAATATTATAGTAAAAGATCTACTTTAGCGTTATTATCCTTAAAATTCTCTTTTTAGTACAGCTATAATATATAGTCCTTAGAAACTATTTAATCTAATATATTATACTAAGCATTAGTAGGCTGCAATTTATTAGTATCTTACTTAAAGTTGCTAGTGTCTTCGCTATACTAAGCAGTATATTGTAGAGTATAGAGCTATTTATTAGCAGTAGAAGTCTACTATCCCTCTAGATTAGGCCTAAACTTCTTAATATAATCCCTAGAAATAGTCTTATTAAGCACTATACTATTTAGGGTCTTTAAACAGTAAGCGCTAGTAACTTTTACTTAGCTATACACTTTAAAAAGACTATTCTATTATATTACTAACTTCTTCTTTATTAATATATTTATAACTCTTTATATATTATATATAAAGACTAAATCTCCTAGAACTAATTAATCTTTCTCCTTTTACAATAATACCTCTTAGTTCTAGTTTATTTAATTAGCTAAGTATTATTTAAATATAAAGACTTTTATATAAGCCTTTTAGATATCTACTTCCTTTTATTCTAGCATTTTAACTTTTACTTTAAAGAGATTCTATATTATTATAACTTCTAACTAATTAATTAACCTTTAAGTAGGAAATTTAACTTTTAAAGAAAGAATAAGCTTTTAACTGTAAATTAAGTAGAAAGTAGATTTACTATATAACGCTTATACAGCTGTATAGTTTGCTAATAGTGCTTTATTTAGCAATTTAAACTACTTTCTATTAGAACCTTCTATCTTTAAAAGAGTAAATATAAGCGTTTAATAACTAGCTTTAATAGGTAAATTAGCTTTTAGATTGTATACTAATGTCTTAATCCCTTTAATTCTAATAGCTTTAACTGCTTTTTTAAGATTTCTATATATTTCTAGCTCTTTATTAAAAACTAGAAATTAGAAGACTTTAAATTATATAATTAGTTTTACTAGGAACTTCTAAATAGCTATAATATTAGTATACTATATAGAGTGTGCTTCTACCTATCTAGTAAGGTTACATCTTGCTTCTAAAAGGTACTTAAAACTATAATTAAGTAGTATATATTAGGTGTTAATATATATCTTACTTATTAGGTTGCTTAAAGCTACTAATATTAATAATTCTTTAGGCCTCTAAGGAGCAAACTTTTAGTACACCTTATAATAGAAAATTATTACTTAAACTATATTCTAGAGTTCTTTTTAAAAGTACTTAATTCTAGCTGCTTAAAATATAACTTCTATACCTTTATAATCTATCTACTTATATAAAGCCTTAACAATCTTCTTCTGTTGCATTAAGTCTTTAATAACTAGGGTAGAACCCTTTATTATACTAGTTAGTCTCTTCTATAATAGGCCTTTATCTAAGAAGTATTGCTTAGCACTTATATAAAGCTGCTTATACTTACTTTTATCTAGATTAAATAGTCTTTATAACGTTAAAAGGAAATCTATAATTTATTAAGTTCTAGAAGTATAGTATACTCTATTGCGCAGCTAGATCTTATTAACGTTAAGCTATAGGTTAATAAAATCTTTAATATTCCCTTTAGCTACTTAATTTAATGCATTAGAAGGTCTACCTTCTTTATACAATAAAGTATTAGCTATCTTATTCTTTTCTCCTAAAATATACCTAGCTGTAAAATTAAACAGTATAATATAACTAATCTATTGTATAATAAGCGTGCTTAGAACGTTATTAATAGCGCTATTAAGCTAATATATAAGCACCTAAGAATTAATCTTTAGAGTAAAGGGAACTCTATAGAGATAAATTTATAGCTTTCTTAATATATAAATAATAGCTCTATATTCCTGCTTTATTCTATTATACTTAATTTCTAAATTGCTCTAATATCTACTTTTATATTGTATAGAGTGTTATTACCTATTAATAATTTGTATTAAAACTGCTCCTTATTCTTTTAAGCTTATGTTAACTATTAATATAATTTCTCTAGCGCTTAAGCTAAGATTAATTATTATAAGAACTAGTGCAGTTATTATTATATACTTAAGAACCTCTATAGCGTTCTTTTAGTTTAGTCCTTAAGTTTACTTAGCACTCTTCTTAAGTAAGATTATAAAAGGCTTAGCTTTTATAGAGTAATACTATACCTAAATACAATAATAGCCTATAAGCTTAAGAAAGAATTTAACCTTAAAAACATTCTTATACTCTATTTACTCTAGAATCTTTATTACTTTTGCTTCTAAAGGTTTTCTTCTATTAGTACTATATATAAATTTAATAATCTCTATAGTCTTTTAGTATAGCTTTAATTTTATAGTAGATACAGTATAACTAGCTAGCTTAATATTAATAAGGACTTTATTAATATTAATTAAATGTTCTATAATATATTTTTATATATTAGGCAATACTTTCTCTCTATTATATATAGTAGTAAAGCCTTTTACTGCAATATTATCTAAGAAAGGCTTATAAGTGTAAGGAATTAAGTTAAAAAGAATACTCTTTACTATTTAAATAAATTAAGCAATAGAGTTAGTTGCTCCCTAAGGAAGTATATAAAGTTATAAAAGCTTTATTACTGTTAAAATTATTATTAAGTCTCTACTTTTCTCTATAAGTAGCACTTAGTTATAGCCTAACAGCAAATTAATAACTAAAAGTATCTTATATATTCTAAATTCTTTACTAAAAGCCTTTACTCCTTCTAGAATATAGGCATTCTATATTGTAATCTTATTGTAGGCTGTTGTAAACAGCATTAGCTATATTCCTTTATTCTTCTTTATTACTAAAAAGTAAGGGTTTCTATAAGATCTATAGCTTTCTTCTAATAACCTATACTAAAGCTTCTTTTTTAATAAATTAACTAGTCTCTCTTATAGGCTAATAGGTATTAGTATTAACTTTACTTTCTAAGCTCTATAAGCAACAGTATAAATAACTTAAGGTAGTGTAACTAGAGGATTAATCTTTCTACACTCTAATAAGTTCTATACTAGTGCTGCCTTTTAGTTATAGAGAATTTCCTTAAAAACATTAACTTCTTCTACTATTAAATATTCTTACACTTATTTAACTATTTAATCTAAGCGCTCTTTTATTATTTAGAATCCTTAGGGTTTTTTACTAAATCTTTCTATAATATATTTAGTGTATTTTCCTAATTTATTTAAGTATACTTTTACCTCTTCTTACTTCTTCTATTTCTACTTAAGGTCTCTATTAAGTGTAAACCTATTTAAGGGAATATTGTCTTTTAGTAGAATCTTATTAGCTTTCTACTTATATAATATATTTACCTTTAGATTAATTAGTTATAATTGCCTTAAGGGCTAAATCTCCTCTACAGCCTCTTTAAGTTAGCTTCTATACTAGTTAGCTATTCCCTTTATTATAAGGTTAGTAATAGCTACACCCTTATCCTTTATTATAAGCACTAGCTTCTTATTGTTATTTAACTTAGCTTTAAGACTCTCTTTAACTATTTAATTATAGACTAAATCCTTAAATAACTTATTAATTAAGATTAGATTAACGCTAATAGCTATTGCTTTATCTATTACAGTTTTCTATTTAACACTTCTAGTAACCCTTAAGACTAACACAATATTACTAAAACAGCACTTTAAGAGAAGCTTGCCTCCTTTATTACTGTGCTTAAAGGTAACTTTAGCTATACATATAAAAGGCATTCTAAGGATTAATTGTATATATAAAGACTTTAGCGTAACGTAAAAGCGAATTAGCGTCTAAACGTTTCTAAGGTACAGCTTTATTATTACCTCTCCTAACATTATTATTGAAAATAATAGGGATTACAGGACTAGATAGAAGAGGGTAGTGGTCTCTTATATTTAGCACCTGTAATTGCTCCTAGCAATTATCACGTAGTGGAAGCAGCAGCGGCCTAAATCAAGCTGTAGTGTATAGTATAGATCACGTAGAGGCAGTAGATAACTATAATAATAGTAGTATCTTATATTAAGAGCGCTGTAACAAATAAGTGAGGGTAGAATCTAGAATCTTTCTAGTCCCTTATAGACCTACTAACTATATTAGCGGGCTGTAGTCGCTAGAAGGGGCTTATAGGCTACTTTATAATTTCTGCAAAAAGATTTACTATATAAAAACAAAAAAATCGACTTACAGCTATATAAATAAGACGCCTACGTGCATAATTTAATAAATTTTACTAATAATAAGCAACCCTTATAAGCAACCCTATTTAACAATTATACCATTAGATAGCCCTAATTCTTAGCTTTTAAATAGTATACTTCTTAAATTTCTACTATTGCTAGTTGTAGAGAAAATCGCTGTTAAAGTTAACTATAGGTTAGGCAACTTTGCCTTAGTTAATTCTAGATGTTTTGCATCTAGTAACAGCGATATCTCTACTAAAAATTAACGTAACAAGACCTAATAAGGGTCACATAATAGAGCAACTAGTAGGCATAAAAATAGGCTATACAGGGTAGCTTATTTTTAACACTCCCTCTAGAAATATAAGAAGTAACTAGTTCTATAAGCAACTTAGCTCCTTTAAAGGATATCTAAGTTAGAATTAACTAACGAAATACAGTACTAATAACAGAACTAAATAATATAACTAATTCCAGCAATTCTAGGGTAGTTATAGTTAAATATAACTAGTTGTTGTTAATTATTTTTGTTGTTTTCGATTTTTAACTGTTTTTCGTTGCTTTTCGATTTTTTAAGTGTTTTTTGTTGCTTTTATAAGCTAGCTAGAAAGCTCTAGTAACTTAATGAATTGTTGATGCTTTTAAATAGCAAGAGGCTTAGTTAGGCTATCTGCTAGCATCTAATTTGTATTAATATAACTAACCTTAGCTATACCTTTACGAATCTTTTCCCTAATGTAGTTAAACTTTAAAAGAGTGTGCTTAGTCCTACTATACAACGTTAGGTTGTAAGCAGTAACTATAGCACCTTAATTATTACACCTAATAGGAATAGGAGGGGTTAAAGGCAGCTTTATCTCCTTAAAAAGGCTGTAGAGCTACTCTAATTCCCTAATAGCTTTAGATAATGCATTGGATTCTGCTTCTAAAGTGGAAAGAGCAATAGTACTAGCTTTCTTCGATTTCCAGCTAATAGGTCCACTAGCTAGCTTATATAGATAAGCATAGGTTGATTTAGAAGAGACTTTATTACTAGCAAAATCGCTATTGCAATAACCAAGGAGGGTCTTAAGTACTTCTTTGTAACTAATAGAGCTATTAAAAGCTTTAGAAGAAGACCCTAGTGGTATAGAATGCTTATAAATAATGGCAAAGCTTCTAGTACCACTTAAGTACCTTAGGAGGTGCTTAGAGGCGTTTAGGTGCTCTATATAGGGCTTAGCTAGGAAGGTTGATAGCTACTGAACGGAAAAAGCAATATTAGCCCTAGTTAGCAACATTAGGTACATTATAGTGCCTATTATGCTCTAATAAAGCTTATAATCGGATTTTAAGAGAAGTTTTGTAACTAGTTACTTTAGAATCCCCGGCTGTATAGGGATAGAAGCTAGCTTAGCATCTAGCATTTTGAATCTTTCTAGGGCTTTAAGGATGTATTAAGATTAATGGATTTTAATAGACCTTTTAGACCTATTATGGGTGATTTAAACGCCTAGAAAGAATTCTACTGGTCCCCTATCTTCTATTAGATAAGCTTTATGTAATAACTTCTTTAGCTTGTTAATATAGCTTAGATTTAGACCAATTAGAAGACAGTTATCTACGTAAGTAGCAATATATGTAGATGTAGCTGGGTTATAAAAGACTGCTGGGTCTAATATAAGAGGTTTAAATCTATGTTTTTGAAGTAATTCTGTTAGAATTTGCTGCTATTCTCTAGGACTTTGCTTTAGACTATAGAGGGATTTTTCTAGCTTAATTACTTGCTCTTTAGAGGGCTTGTAATTACAGCTTTTTAGTAGCTTAGCTACTAATAGCGTTGCTTCTGTAAATTTAACGAATCTATCTAGGATTTCTATATAAATAGCTTCCTTTAGCTTGCTATTTAAAAACGCTCCTATAAAGTCGATTTGCTTAACTTCCTAGTTATTAAAAGCTGTAAGAGCTAATAATATACGCTAGCTAGAAGGAATACTAGTTGCAGCAAAGGTCTCTAGATAGTCTTAACCTTCTATTTGCATAAATCCCTTAGCAATAAGGCGGGCCTTATATTTAATAGGATTATTTTCTTTATCCTTTTTAAGCCTATAAACAAGCTTATTCTTTAGAACTCTTCGGCCCTTAGGTACTTAGTCTTTCCCTATAAATTTAAAGGTTCTAGCAGCTAATAGCTGCTTAAATTCGCTATAGGTAGCTTCTATCTAATGCTGCTTAGCAGAGCTTTTTAGGGCTTGCTTCTACGTGTTAGGAAGTTCATCCTTATTACTATTAGAAGTAATAGCTGCTTTAGTCCTTGCCTTAAAGCATAGATCCTTAATTAAGGAAAATATGTCTCTATCTAAATCTATAGCATCAGCATTAGCTTTAGCTTCTATAGTAGCTTCTATAGGTGTTTCTATAGGTATAGGGGCTTTAGGGGCCTCTATAGCTTCTATAGGGTTGCTTAGTAGAAGAGCTTGATCTATAGGTTCTAGTGGATGATTCAGCATATCTAGATGACTAGAATAAGGATACTTAGGAGTATAATTATCCACTAATTGCTGGTTATCGATTTCTCCCTCTAAAGGATTATCTACTATAGAACCAATAGGAACCTTAGGGATGCCCTATGAAATAGGACCTATTCCTTCTATAATTTTAACGAAGCTAGTCTTTATAACAGCTTGTTTAGAGGGGATGCATATTAGATATACATTAGAACCTAGTATAGCTAAAAGTCTACTAGGAATAGTTCTTTTAGCTAGCTTCTGCAACCTAGATCGTTGTTCTAAAGGAATTAGAACTTCGCAATAGGAGCCTATAGCCCTTATTTTAGTAAAATTAGGCTTATAGGTCCTAGAAGGCTCTAAATCAGCTAGATATAGCTGTTTAGGACTTAGTAGTTTAGTACTATTCGCAGTAGTATTAACTAAATCCACTATAGCAGAAAGGATGTAAGACTATAGATATAGAGGTAATTGTAACTACTATAGGGTAGCACGCAAACGGTTTAGAAGTACCCTTATAGCTCTCTCTATTAGCCTATTCTGTTTGTAAATATAGAGGTAAGAGGTGCTAAAGCAAATACCCTTAGAAGATAGCTAAGCTTACAACCTAGTATTAATTTCTATACTACTATTAAAATAAAGGTGTTTAGAGTAGCAGTTATACTGGTTTTTTAATTCCTTAAAGAAGCCTTTAATACAGCTATAGAGAGTAAAACCCTCTTTATTAGCTAGATTAAAAGACTACTTATACTGTGATTTTCTATTAATTAGAAAAAGAACTAGAGGCCTCTTATTGTGCAGTATAGGCTCTATTTTAACGGTATCTCCCTCTATAATATCTAAACATCTAGGGGGGTTAGGAATAGCATGCTTGCTAGGTCTTCTAACAGCTTTAGCTTAGTTACAAGCTAGGCAGTTAAAATCCTTTTCCTTGATTTTTGTAAAATTAGGAATACCTTTAGTAATAGAAGCAGTCTTCTTTAGTAAAGGGAGTCCTATATGCCCTAATCTAACGTACTAAGTAGCAGCTAATTCTAGGAGCTTCTTATAGGAAGAAGAAGCAGTAGGATTTATACTACTAGAATTATCATTAGAGCTAGCTTCCTGTTGCTCCCTATCTTGCTAGATCTCTTGAGAACCACAGGCCTCGTTTAAGGGATCTAGACGGCTACTTCCTCCAATATCCAGCAACTCAGGATTTAGACCTTCTAAATCCCCGTTATTAGAAGGAATCTAACTAGGAGCCCGTTTAGGAACTAGGGCTAATGGCTCTATAGCATCGTTATTGGTATTATCTTCTTCTTTAAAATCAGATAATTCCTCGATTCGGCTATATTCCTCTAGATTAAAACTAGGCTGTTAAGGGATTTAAACCTCTATAGGATAACTAGCATTATAACCGCCATTATAACTATTGCTAGCTAGAAATCCTATATAAGAGAGATTAGCGTGGTTTTTTACACACTCTAGGGGTCTCTTGCCCCTTAAGCTATAAGAAGAAACCATGCTTTTTGGGATTTAGAAGCCTACAGCAGCTTCTATTAGCTAGAAATAGCTGATTTCTAAGGAGAGTGCCCCCTATTAAATAGTGCTTTAGACCACTAATTAGGTTGGTATCTAAACCTGGGCAATATAGAGCATCCTTTAGAGCTAAAGGCCTGTATTTAGCTGGATTTATACTAACTAGTACCTAGAATACAGCAGTTCCCTGTCCTTTAGGATAAATAGGACCTCCTCCAGTAGCAATAGGCGCGGTTTTACCCTTTTTTATAGGCTTAAAAGTCCTAAAAAATGCCTTATTGTTAACTATATAACAGGTAGAACCTGTATTGTATAGTAGGGAGTTTTTAATTATTCCGTTAAAGTAATTAAAAGAAGGGGTATTATTACTAGTAGTATTAGTATCACTAGTAGTAGATTCTGTATCTAAATCGTAAGAATTATCACTACTAGAACTGCTAGAATTATTAGATTCTATAGTATCCTAGTTGCTAGTGGATAGGTTATAACAACCTATAGTAAAGGCAGCTTCTCTATCCTTATTCCTAGAATTTTTGTTACTTCTTCTTCAGCCCTTCTACTTCTTCTTATTCTTAGAGGCTTTATTTATATCTTTAGAGGCATTAGAATCGTTAGAATTAGAATCAGAATTCTTCTTCTGATTAGGAGGATTCTTTCCTTAGTTAGCTTTATTATTATTAGAACTATTAGAATTAGAAGCTTTATAACTAAGAGCCTTAGATATAGAGGAGCTTTTATCTCTTTGTTCTTCTAATAAGTTAGCTATAAGGAACTGTAAATTCAGCATTTTTACAGATAGACCTTGTGCTCTAGCAGCTCTAATAGAATATCGCTGCCTTTTAGCCTAGCTAGGGAAGGTCTTCTTTAAAGCATTAATATAATGATTTACCTAGTTAATAGGATTAATAGCTACACTATAGAGCTATAATCTAGCTAGTAAATTATTAAATTTAGCATTAAAGGCCTCTAAAGATCCCTTATAGTTCAAAAACAATAAGTTATAATAACTAGCATATAGCGTACTACGTTATATTTTAGCACTCTGCGAATACTGCCTAACTAGAACGTTATAGGCATCTACAGGGGACTTATGCCAGCTTATAGCAGCTTAAGGTCTAGATTAGCAACTATCTCTTATAATTATAAGGATAATAGCTTGCTCTAAATCTACTAATGTACTAGCTATACTAGGATTATTAATAAATTAAGGGAATCCTAGTGCCCTAAATTAAATAGTTAAAGCTTACTTCTACTATTTAAAATTTTTAGGGCCTTTTAGCTTAGCAGCCTCTAGAATAGAGTGGACCTTCTTATTTAACTCTTTTATAGTGCCTTTATTAAAAGCAGGCAGAAAAGTAGCACTATTAGAGAAACTAGAAGGTTTAGGGGCTTTAAAAGAGACTTTAGAAGCTCTTTTAGAAGTAATAGGATCTACTACCTTAGAGGGAGACCCTATAGAGAGATTACCTATAGATGTAATTATAGTATCTAATTTACTTAGTAAATCAGCTATATTACCTTTATTTTGGCTTTGTTTTTCTTTACTATGCCTAATGAATCTATTTAGGGTCTCTTATTGCTTATCTATTTGAGCTTTTAGATTAGCTTGCATATTATAGACTTACACTACTCTTTTAGAAGCTAATCTAGCTTCCTTTAGAGCTTTCTTAGCTGTATAATCTTCTTTATTAGAAGAGGAATCTACTGGCTAAGGGGGGGACCTTGCTGGACTAGAAAAGCTAGTAGCAGCAGCTAGATTAGCTAGTGTACTAGAACCACTACCCCTTTTAGGGCTTGTGCTCTTTCCCTTGCCTGTTCCTTTCGGTGCCATTTTAAGGGTTTAAAAGTAGCTAATTTAACGCTCTTTTATAGCTAATTATAGCCAAATTACAGTGGAAATAGTAGTAAATAACAGTAATAACCTCTACTAGATATTAATAGATTGCTCTATTATAGGCCTAGAAGTGCCCTATATCTTTAGAAATTATACTAAGATTTTTCTCTAATTTCTTTTGTAACAGGTATAACAGGCTCTAAAGGCTGCGTTATATCGCGATTTATATGCGCATACAATTTGTATAGCAGACCAGATTAACAAGCGGTCGCGAGGGGCATAAAACATAGGTTCTAGCTATTTTTAGCTAAAAAATTTAGGAGATTCTTCTCTAATTAGGTTCTAATAAATCAGTAGAGACCTAAGCACAGCTAATTTAGGGATATCTAGCTAATTCCTACTTCAAAATCCTAACTAGTGGGATTACCACACAAATTAATTCTGCAACCGAAAACATAGGAATATCTGCAATAAGAGCTGTTAGGCGTGCACTATAAATTGTAGTATAGCTACTAACAGAGGTGCACAGGGTGCACGATATATAAGATAACAGCACAACAACAAGCGATGTAGTGCAGCGCTAAGCTTATTTCTTAATAGAAATAATTAATTAGGCAGTGCCTAATAAAACGATTCGCAGTGCGAATATAATGTATATAGATGTATATATTTTAATGTTGCGCAACGATAGAACCTAGCTATTAAGAATAGCTTTAAAAGTGTGTATACACAGGGTGTATAGAGTGCAGGAGGCACAGGGTGGGCAGAATGAAAACACTAGTATAGTGGCTAGCGATGTGTGTGCAGCAGGTATTAATAGCTTCCAGCAAGCTACTAATTTTTAGCAGCGATAGCTGCTAGCGCAGGTCTTAATATAGCTTCTAGTGGGTAATACAGTACACAATAGTAGATTTTTAGCGGGCTAACAGCTTGCAGATAGGTCTTCCGGGCTTATAACCTATTGAAAATAATAGGGATTATAGAACTAGATAGAAGAGGGTAGTAGTCTCTTATATTTAGCACCTGTAATTGCTCCTAGCAATTATCATATAGTGGAAGCAGCAGCAGCCTAAATTAAGCTGTAGTATATAGTATAGATTACATAGAGGCAGTAGATAACTATAATAATAGTGGTATCTTTTTTTGAGAGCGCTGTAACAAACAAGTAAGAGTAGAATCTTAAATCTTTCTAGTCCCTTATAGACCTACTAACTATATCAGCAGGCTGTAGTCGCTAGAAGGGGCTTATAGGCTACTTTATAATTTCCGTAAAAAGATTTACTATATAAAAACAAAAAAATCGACTTACAGCTATACAAACGAGACGCCTATATACACAATTTAATAAATTCTACTAATAATAAGCAACCCTTATAAGCAACTCTATCTAACAATTATACTATAAGATAGCCCTAATTCTTAGCTTTTAAATAGTATACTTCTTAAATTTCTACTATTGCTAGTTGTAGAGAAAATCGCTGTTAAAGTTAACTATAGGTTAGGCAACTTTGCCTTAGTTAATTCTAGATGTTTTACATCTAGTAACAGCAATATCTCTATTAAAAATTAACGTAACAAGACCTAATAAGGGTCACGTAATAGAGCAACTAGTAGGCATAAAAATAGGCTATATAGAGTAGCTTATTTTTAACAATTATAAGCTTATATAACGTAAAAGATATAGTAGTAGTCTTTTGCTTTATTGGAGTTATTTTTAAATTAAGCTCTTTAATAAGGTCCTTAGTAATAATGTTCCCTTATAAACTATAATCTATAAAACTATTAATAAATAGAGAGTTTAGGCTTCTAAGTTATACTTAAAGGTAAGGTAAGTTCTATAAATAGCTTATAATTACTTTTAGCTTTAAAATACTATTTAATCCTTTAATATAAAGCGTATTTACCTATAGGTTTATAATAGACTTCTTCTCTTTAATATAATTTCCTATATATTCTTATATAACATTCTATAAATCCTTCTAAATACTACTAGGTAGCTGTTTTATATATTTATTAGTAATATCTTCTTTATTGTCTTCTATTGCCTCTTTAACTATAGTAGATATTATCTTAATAACATTAATTAATTAATCTTTCTACTTCTTAACTCTTTACCTCTTCCTTAGAATAGAATATAGAGGTATAACTTTAGCACTTATTCTATTAATATAATAGACTTTATTAACACTATTTACTTATATTAAGCATTTATTCTCTATTACTTCTGTAAGTATAGGTATTAATTAGTATAGGTCTTATAAGCTAACTTTAATCTTTTTCTAAAAAATATCTTTAAATAATTATATAAAAAGCTATACTTTTATATCTATAGAGCTATCTTCTTTAGCTTTCTTTTTTTTCCTTTTTACTTAGTCTTTTAAAGCTCCTTCTTACTTAATAAAGTGTTATATCTTTACAGTATAAACTCTAAAGGGCTAGGCTATAATTCTCTTCTTAATTAGTATATAAAGAGTTCTTTTAAGTCTATATTCCTTTATCTTAAACATTAAAGTTACTATAGTACTATTAGTAAAGTCCCTCTTAAGAATAGCTTTTAGTAGAATATATATTAAGTAATAATTAGAAATATTAATCTTATTAAAGATTTAATCTAATATCTCTCTCTTTTTCTTACTAAGCTTTTAATAGTTTAATGTTTTTCTACTAAATTCTTTAACTTAAGAATAATACTATTTTATAATATAGTAGTTAAAGTAATTAACCTAAAACACTATAAGCCTATAAAGATAACTTTCTATACTAAAGAAGCTTTATATAAGAATAAATAGCACTAAATTATTTAATTCTACTGTTAAGATACTTACTCTTTAATTATACTTTATAAAGCTAATCTTATTGTTATACTAATAAAACTAGCATTAATCTATATAATAACCTTCCTTACTATAGTAATAGCAGTAATACTGCTTTATATAGCTTCTAGTTATATAGGTCCTAAAGCTCTAGGCATTATTATATATATTAATAGCGTTAATATATATATTCTACCTTTTCTTCTTCTTTTTCTTAAATTTCTCTTTAAAAAGCTTTATAATATCTATCTTTAAAACTACTTACTTTATAAGTATAATCTTTATATCTTTAAACTTTTAAGTTAAATTATTTATTTAATCTTTTACTTCTAAAATAAACTATATAATTTCCTTAGCCTTATAACTAAAATTACTTATACTATAATACTTAAAACTTCTTCTGCCTAAAGGTATATAAAGGTAGTTTCTTCTATTATTATAAAGTCTAGAATTACAGTCTTCTAGCTCTATTCTAGCTTATATATACTAGCTAAGCTGCTTTAATAACTCTCTATAGAGTATTGCAATAAACTTAGCTTTAGTAACTTTTATTTAATCTATAAAGCTAGTAAGTATAGTATCTAGTAAGGCCTTATAAATGTAATTAAACTAAGAGGTTATACTGCACTATATATAGAGCTTAGCGCTAATTATAGCAGCTTAATGCTCTTAAAGCTAATAAAGAGTGTTCTTTATAGTCCTTAAATAGTTTCTCTTTAGGTCTTTAAGCTTTTTATTAGCTTACTCCTTTTAATTCTAAGGAGTAGCTTTATACTAAAGTAAAAGCTGCTCTTTAGCTTCTTTTTAATTATATAAAGTATAAATAACCTTTATATACTTATAGATTAATAGGTTAATATAATAAATAAATATTTTCTATTAGTTTTCCTTTAGAATAAATAAGGTCTCTATTTTTAGCTTAAAGCTAGTTAAGTAATTAAGAATATTTTCTCTTTTAAATTAATATATATTAAACTTCTTATTAAAGGTAGCTTAAGCTTACTGCTTTTTAATAGCTTTATATATAGCTTTAGTAAAAGCCTTATAAAGTATAGCTATAGCGCTATTAGTACTAGCCTTTTTATTTTAAGTATTTAATTCTATTATAACCTTAGGTTTTAAAATAACTTTTTTAGAAGATTTACTAGATTAGTTAAGGCTAATATTAGCTGCTTTAGATATAAAGCTTATGCTTTTTTTTAAAGAATATAGAATACTAAACTTATATAAATAGCTAGTAAAATAGCTTAATATAAAAGGTAGGTATAAAAAGAATAATTAATCTTACTTAGTAGAAAGAGTATAATATATATAATTCCTTATATTAGCTATACTTTTAATACTTTTACCTTCTACTTCTATAGTTATATAAGCTTTTAACGCTAAGATATAGAGGCTAAGAACTTAATTACTAATAATAGTAAATATAAAGATAACTACTAAAATAAGAATAAAAGAGAAATTTTTCTCTATAATTAAATAATTATAACGTTTAAAGGACCTAAAAACTTCCTTTTTACTATATTAAGGCTATCTTAGCTAAGGGTAAAATAGAGGTTAAATAGGCTAGCTAGTATTTACAATATAGTAACTATCTTTAACTAAGCTTAGCCCTTCTTAGCTTAAAAAAGCTATAGAAATTTTCTTTTTCTCTTAATTAAATAATCCCTTATAATATAGAGCTTTTATCTCTATAATTTCCTTCTTTCTTATATTAGCAATATTTAAGCTAAAGCGCTCTTTTATCTTTAATACTT
The DNA here is from genome assembly GCA_000729835.1 of Atkinsonella hypoxylon. Classification (NCBI taxonomy): domain Eukaryota; kingdom Fungi; phylum Ascomycota; class Sordariomycetes; order Hypocreales; family Clavicipitaceae; genus Atkinsonella; species Atkinsonella hypoxylon. Next base: position 23,265 of record JFHB01000305.1, read on the forward strand.
AGTAGCTTTTTCTTCTTTCTTCTAGAATCTCTATAAAAAACCTTTTAATTATATAATGCACTTTAATTAGAATAAGTCCCTAGTAAAGCCTCTATTTTTATTGTTTTAAGACTAAACCTCTAAATAACTATATAGTTTATACTAAAGTAGGTAATAATATAGTATATATTAAGATTAAAGAGAATTAGTAAAGAGTAAGATATTTAATAGTATATACTATTAAATAATAGCTAGTAAGAAGATTAAATAGTTTAAAAAGGTAGAAAATAAAATATTAATTACAGCTTAGAAGATATATATATATAAAAGGAGCTAAATATATTAAAGTGTTAAAGAAAGCATTAGTATTAATAAAGTAATATCTCTTAAGTATTAAGTGTTGTAAATTAAAGTAGGCTAAAAGATATTAATTAATTAAAAAAAGTAAAAGCTAAAAAGAGCTAGTAGAAGCTACTTATATACTTACTTTTTTTAAACTATTTAGATATTTAAGTAATATATACTTTTATAGAGAAAACCTATATATAGTATCTCTTATAAAGCTAATATAAGAGCGTAAGGGAGTAACCTTACTGTAATATAATAGTTTTATATATTAAAGCTAAGTAGCTACTAGAGCGTATACTTAGTGTATTTAGTTTACTATACTATTTTATTTAATTCTTTCCCTAAATTTATAAGCTCTATAGTTTAAGTAAAGGTCTAAAGAGAGAATTACTGCCTCTATCTTAGCTAAGGCCTATAGAGTAGCTTTATAGGCTTTAAGGACTCTATATAGATAAATAAGCTATTTCTTAATAAAAGCTTTAGCTATACTATATAGTTTCTTTTTACTTTAGGTTAAAGTATAGTATATACTTACTTTATAGGTAACTATATTCTAAATAACTTATATATATATTAATTAAGCCTTCTTAAACTAATATCTCTATATTAAGGCTATTAATATAGTAAGAGTAAGCTGCTACTACTTTAGCTTTACCTTAACCTTAGCTAAATAGGCTTTTTATTGCAGTTTTCTAGAGATTTATACACTAAGGAACCTTATAAACTATATAGGCTAAATTATTATAGTGCTAAGCTAAACTAATATTATATTTACTCTATAGCCTTTAGTAAAGTATAAAAGCTTACTCTTTATTAGGTTAAATTAAAAGCTTAACTCTTTTAACTATTCCTTATAGACTACTTAAGCGTACTTAAGCTGCCTCTAGGTCTTTACTATACTTCTTTTATATATAATAATATTAATATTATTAAAGAACTTTAGTGTAATAGTAGTATTTACTTCTTTAAGTTTTTTATATAAAGGTATAATATATAGTAAGAAAAGAATAAAGAAAATAAAGAACCTCTATAGTACCTCTATAGGTATAGCTAGCTTCTCTATAGTTTCTTTAGTAAAGTAAAGGTATATTAACCTTAAGGTAGTAAAGCTATAAACTTAAGCTACTATTTAGCTTAAGAGCTCTACTTAAACTAGTATATAGACTAATTTAATGTAGCTAACTATATTAAAGGCTATAGAGATATTTAGCTGCAGTAGTAAAGTAGTTTTACTATAGTGCTAAGCTATATAAATAACCTCTATAAGTATACTAAGAGCTACTTTAGTAAACCTATTTACTCTATTGCCTATTTAAAGCTCTAGTAGAAGTAATCTCTCCTTAGTAGTATAAGTAAGCTACTATACTACTGCTGCTTTTAGCACTTTCTTTATAACATTAAGTAAAGAGATAGGTCTTTACTTTTCTACCTTTTAGAGGTCTTTTAGGAGCTTTTTAGGCTTCTTAAGTACTATAACTCTTGCTTTTTAGAAGAGAGCTAAGTAGTAGTTAAGCTAGCAGTTAGTATTAAGTAAGTGTATTAAGGCCTTCTTTATAGGCAGCCTATAGGCTTTTAGGAAGCTAGCTAGTAGCTTATTATCTTCTAGTGCCTTCTAGCTTACTATATTATATAGTATATTCTTTACGTTATTTTCTATAAAGTAGTTCTTTAGTAGAAATAGAGTAGTATTAAGGTAGAGAAATTATAGATCTAAAATACTAATTAAGTTAGCCTTAAACTCTAAAAAGAATCTCTTAGTAAAGGTAGTAGCTTTCTTTATATATATTATAGGTATAACTGTAGTACTATTTACTATATAAACTAACGTTAGTATTTAGTTAGTTTCTAAAGGGAGGCTGCTATATAACTTAGCCTATCTTTTAAGGCTCTAAAGGTTACTATAGTAAAATTTAGCTTTATTAATAGTATTCCTTTAGGCTTTTCTCTATTTCTCTCTTATAATTTAGTTTTAAGATATTACTGCCTTAGTAGTAAGCTGCTAGTTATTATTAGTTCTATTAGTGCACTAATATTTTAGAGCTATATTAGCTTCCCTTTTTGCTTTATAAGCTTATTAGTTTTACTATAGCAGCTGTCTAAAGGCGCTTTAGAGCTTCTTTAGAGCTATAATATTTATAATTGCTTAAAGCTAGTCTATTAGCTACTATATATAGGTATTAATTTTAGCGTAGATCTATATAGGTGCAGCAGTATAACTAGCTTAAAGGTAGTTATTAGCTTTAACTTAAACTATATCTCTATCTATAAAGAACTATAGGTATATTATTAGTCTATTGTCTTTAGAGCTTAGGTTTAATTTAACTTTAACTATCTATAGTATATAGTTAAAGCTAGCTAAAGGGGCTAGGCTAATATATTTAATTCTTAAGTTATAGGTTACTTAAGTATAGTTTATTATACTATTTCTTTTTCTTTATACTCTTTAGGTAACCTTACTCTAAAGTATAGTAAAGCTAAGCTACTACTTTATTATAAATATAAGTATAGTGTTGCAGCTTAGTAATGTTCTATTTACCTTATTCTACATTAAGTAATACTAATTAAAGTTACCTATAAAGATACTTTAAGCTCTAGAGTAAATTAAGCTAAAGTTAGTAAAGAAGGTAGCTTAATCCCTTTTATATAGTAGTAAGTAAATAGAGTAAATCTTAGTGCCTTCTAATTAAACGCTATACTAGTTTATTTTATTCTAAACTACCTACTTCTTAGAACTATACTATTTATTAATATATATTACTATATAGCCCCTATATACTACTAGCTAGAACTACTTTAGGCTTAGATTAAAGGGAAACTAATTAGTTCTAGCTAGCTCCTATAGCGCTACTACATCTATATTGTTCTAATAGATTAAGGCTAGCTGTATTAGCGTTAATCTCTTCTATATATTCTAGTATATAACTGTTAGTATATAGAGTTTAGAGCTAAGGATAGAGGTACAGCAGTATTAGTTTAAAGTGTACTAGCCTTAGTATATTAGCTTAAGAAGGGCGTAATACCTTAGCTAAAGGGGCATAATAGAGATATTAGCTTATTTTTGCTTCTTAGGGGTCTTTTAGGCTTCCTTTTCCTTAAGAAGGCCTCTTAGAACAGTAACCTACTAGCTTAACGCCTATAGCTATAGTTTAGCTCTAAAGTAAGCTGCTTATAGTTAATAAACTTAGAGGGCTTATTACTATATACTTCTCTTACTCTATCTTAATGTTCCTTAGCTACTAAGTAGAGGTAGAACTAGGCTAAGTAGGCTCTATAGCAGTTAAAGCACTGTTCTTATATATATCTCTATTTAGTTAAGTATATATTTTCTTTATCTTTATATTAGCTAGCACTATAGTAGCTATATTAAGGGGTTTTCTTATAAAATCTTATAATATAGCTAAACCTATAGCAGTAAAAGT
>JFHB01000306.1:0-26945 GCA_000729835.1 Atkinsonella hypoxylon
GCTAAAAATTAATTATTATAAGAACTAATACAGTTATTATTATATACTTAAGGACCTCTATAGCGATTTTTTTAGTTTAGTTCTTAAGTTTACTTAGCACTCTTCTTAAGTAAGATTATAAAAGGCTTAGCTTTTATAAAGTAATACTATACTTAAATATAATAATAGCCTATAAGCTTAAAAAAGAATTTAACCTTAAAAACATTCTTATACTCTATTTACTCTAGAATCTTTATTACTTTTACTTCTAAAGGTTTCCTTCTATTAGTACTATATATAAATTTAATAATCTCTATAGTCTTTTAGTATAGCTTTAATTTTACAGTAAATATAGTGTAACTAGCTAGCTTAATATTAATAAGGACTTTATTAATATTAATTAAATATTCTATAATATATCTTTATATATTAAGCAATACTTTCTCTTTATTATATATAGTAGTAAGGCCTTTTACTGTAATATTATTTAAGAAAGGCTTATAAATATAAAGAATTAAGTTAAAAAGAATTCTCTTTACTATTTAAATAAATTAAATAATAGAGTTAGTTGCTCCTTAAGGAAGTATATAAAGTTATAGAAGCTCTATTACTATTAAAATTATTATTAAGTTCTTACTTTTCTCTATAAATAGTACTTAATTATAGCTTAATAGTAAATTAATAACTAAAAGTATCTTATATATCCTAAATTCTTTACTAAAAGCCTTTACTCCTTCTAGAATATAGGTATTCTATATTGTAATCTTATTATAAGCTGTTGTAAATAGCATTAGCTATATCCCTTTATTCTTCTTTATTACTAAAAAGTAAGGGTTTCTATAAGATCTATAGCTCTTTTCTAATAACCTATACTAAAGCTTCTTTTTTAATAAATTAACTAGTCTCTTTTATAAGCTAATAGGTATTAGTATTAACTTTACTTTCTAAGCTCTATAAGCAATAGTATAGATAACTTAAGGCAATATAACTAAGGGATTAATCTTTCTATACTTTAATAAGTTCTATATTAGTGCTGCTTTTTAGTTATAAAGAATTTCCTTAAAAACATTAACTTCTTTTACTATTAAATATTTTTATACTTATTTAACTATTTAATCTAAGTACTTTTTTATTATTTAAAATCCTTAAGGTTTTTTACTAAATCTTTCTATAATATATTTAGTGTATTTTTTTAATTTATTTAAGTATACTTTTACCTCTTTTTACTTCTTCTATTTCTACTTAAGATCTCTATTAAGTGTAAATCTATCTAAAGGAATATTGTCTTTTAGTAGAATCTTATTAGCTTTCTACTTATATAATATATTTACCTTTAGATTAATTAGTTATAATTGCCTTAAGGGCTAAATCTTCTTTATAGCCTCTTTAAGTTAACTTCTATACTAATTAGCTATTCTCTTTATTATAAGGTTAGTAATAGCTATACCTTTATCCTTTATTATAGGCACTAGCTCCTTATTATTATCTAACTTAGCTTTAAGACTCTCTTTAACTATTTAATTATAGACTAAATCCTTAAATAACTTATTAATTAAGATTAGATTAACGCTAGTAGCTATTGCTTTATTTATTATAGTTTTCTATTTAACACTTCTAGTAACCCTTAAGACTAATATAATATTACTAAAATAGTACTTTAAGAGAAGCTTACTTTCTTTATTACTGTACTTAAAGGTAACTTTAGCTATATATATAAAAGGCATTTTAAGAATTAATTATATATATAAAGACTTTAGTATAATATAAAAGTAAATTAGCGTTTAGATATTTCTAAGGTATAGCTTTATTATTATCTCTCTTAATATTATAAGCTTATATAATATAAAAGATATAGTAGTAATCTCTTACTTTATTAGAGTTATTTTTAAATTAAGCTCTTTAATAAGGTTCTTAGTAATAATATTCCTTTATAAACTATAATCTATAAGACTATTAATAAGTAAAAAGTTTAGGCTTTTAAGTTATACTTAAAGGTAAAGTAAGTTCTATAAATAGCTTATAATTGCTTTTAGCTTTAAGATACTATTTAATTCTTTAATGTAAAGTGTATTTACCTATAGGTTTACAATAGACTTTTTCTCTTTAATATAATTTCCTATATATTCTTATATAATATTCTATAAATCCTTCTAGATACTATTAAGCAGTTATTTTATATATTTATTAGTAATATTTTCTTTATTATCTTCTACTGCCTCTTTAACTATAGTAGATATTGTTTTAATAATATTAATTAATTAATCTTCTTACTTCTTAACTCTTTACCTTTTCCTTAAAATAGAATATAGAGGTATAACTTTAGCACTTATTCTATTAGTATAATAGACTTTATTAACACTATTTACTTATATTAGGTATTTATTCTTTATTGCTTCTATAAGTATAAGCATTAGTTAGTATAGGTCTTATAAGCTAACTTTAATCTTCTTCTAAAAAATATCTTTAAATAATTATATAAAAAGCTATACTTTTATATCTATAGAGCTATTTTCTTTAGCTTTTTTTCCTTTCCTTTTAGCTTAGTTTTTTAAAGCTTTTTCTTACTTAGTAGAGTATTATATTCTTATAGTATAAACTCTAAAGAGCTAGGCTATAATTCTTTTCTTAATTAGTATATAAAGAGTTCTTTTAGGTCTATATTCCTTTATCTTAAACGTTAAAGTTACTATAGTACTATTAGTAAGGTCCCTCTTAAGAATAGCTTCTAGTAGAATATATATTAGGTAATAATTAGAAATATTAATCTTATTAAAGATTTAATCTAATATCTCTCTCTTTTTCTTACTAAGCTTCTAATAGTTTAATATTTTTTTACTAAATTCCTTAACTTAAGAATAATACTATTTTATAATATAGTAGTTAAAATAATTAACTTAAAACACTATAAGCCTATAAAAATAACTTTCTATACTAAGGAAGCTTTATATAAGAATAGATAGCACTAAATTATTTAATTCTACTATTAAGATACTTACTCTTTAATTATACTTTATAAAGCTAATTTTATTGTTATACTAGTAAAACTAGTATTAATCTATATAATAACCTTTCTTACTATAGTAATAGTAGTAATACTGCCTTATATAGTTTCTAGTTATATAGGTTCTAAAGCTTTAGGCATTATTATATATATTAATAGCGTTAATATATATATTCTACCTTTCTTCCTTTTTCTTCTTAAATTTCTCTTTAAAAAGCTTTATAATATTTATCTTTAAAACTACTTACTTTATAAGTATAATCTTTATATCTTTAAACTTTTAGGTTAAATTATTTATTTAATCTTTTACTTCTAAAATAGGCTATATAATTTCCTTAGCTTTATAACTAAAATTACTTATACTATAATACTTAGAACTTCTTTTGCCTAAAGGTATATAAAGGTAGTCTCTTCTATTATTATAGAGTTTAGAATTACAGTTTTCTAGCTCTATTTTAGCTTATATATACTAGCTAAGTTACTTTAATAACTCTCTATAGAGTATTATAATAAACTTAGCTTTAGTAACTTTTATTTAATCTATAAAGCTAGTAAATATAGTATTTAGTAAGGCCTTATAAATATAATTAAACTAAGAGGTTATACTGCACTATATATAGAGCTTAGCGCTAATTATAGCAGCTTAATGTTCTTAAAGCTAATAGAGAGTATCTTTTATAGTTCTTAAATAGTTTCTCTTTAGATCTTTAAGCTTTTTATTAGCTTACTTCTTTTAATCCTAAGAAGTAGCTTTATACTAAAGTAAAAGCTACTTTTTAGCTTCTTTCTAATTATATAAGGTATAAATAACCTTTATATACTTATAGATTAATAGATTAATATAATAAATAAATATCTTCTATTAGTTTTCCTTTAAAATAAATAAGGTTTCTATTTTTAGCTTAAAGCTAGTTAAGTAATTAAGAATATTTTCTTTTTTAAATTAGTATATATTAAACTTCTTATTAAAGATAGCCTAAGTTTACTACTTTTTAATAGCTTTACCTATAGCTTTAGTAAGAGCCTTATAAGGTATAGCTATAGCGCTATTAGTACTAGCTTTTTTATCTTAAGTATTTAATTCTATTATAATCTTAGGTTTTAAAATAACTTTTTTAGAAGATTTACTAGATTAACTAGAGCTAGTGTTAGCTACTTTAGATATAAAGCTTATACTTTTCTTTAAGAGATATAGAATACTAAACTTATATAAATAACTAATAGAATAGCTTAATATAGAAGATAGGTATAAAAAGAATAATTAATCTTGCTTAGTAGAAAGAGTATAATATATATAATTCTCTATATTAGCTGTACTTTTAATGCTCTTACTTTCTACTTCTATAGTTATATAAGCTCTTAACGCTAAAACGTAAAGGCTAAGAACTTAATTATTAATAACAGTAAATATAAAGATAACTGCTAAAATAAGAATAAAAAAGAAATTTTTCTCTATAATTAAATAATTATAATGTTTAAAGGACCTAAAAACTTTCTTTTTACTGTATTAAAGCTATTTTAGCTAAGAGTAAAATAGAGGTTAAATAGGCTAGCTAGTATTTATAATATAGCAATTGTTCTCTACTAAGCTTAGCCCTTCTTAGCTTAAAAAAGCTATATAATTTTTCTCTTTCTTTTAATTAAATAATCCTTTATAATATAGAGCTTTTATCCCTATAATTTCCTTTTTTCTTATATTAGTAATATTTAAGCTAAAGTGCTCTTTTATTTTTAATACTTAGTAGCTTTTTCTTCTTTCTTTTAGGATCTCTATAAAAAACCTTTTAATTATATAATACACTTTAATTAGAATAAGTCTTTAGTAAAGCCTCTATTTTTATTACCTTAAAACTAAACCTCTAAATAACTATATAGCTTATACTAAAGTAGGTAATAATATAGTGTACATTAAGATTAAAGAGAATTAGTAAAGAGTAAGATATTTATTAGTATATACTATTAAATAATAGTAGGTAAGAAGATTAAATAGTTAAAAAAGGCAGAAATAAAATATTAATTGCAGCTTAGAAGATATATATATATAAAAGGAGCTAAATATATTAAAGAGTTAAGGAAAGCGTTAGTATTAGTAAAGTAATGTTTCTTAAGTATTAAGTGTTATAAATTAAAGCAGGCTAAAAGATATTAATTAATTAAAAAGAGCAAAAGCTAAAAAGAGCTAGTAGAAGCTGCTTACGCGCTTGCTTGCTTAAACTATCTAGACGTCTAGGCAATGCACACTCTTATAGAGAAAATCTGTATGTAGCATCCCTTGCAAAGCTAATATAAGAGCGCAAGGGGGTAACCCCGCCGCGACACATTACCTAGTCTTCGCCCTAGAACGTTACAAAAGGAGCATTATAGCGAATCTAGCTGTAGTTACTGTAACCTTTTGCGAATCGCTATTTACAGCTTGCAGCAGTAGAGCTACTCTAGACGTAATTGCTGTATAAGCTGCTATAGATATCCTTAAGAGAGGTACAGCTGTAAAATAGGAAGTAGATATATTCCCTAAACAAGGTAACTATCTAAAGATATATATTAGTGCAATAAAAGCAAAATGCAATGTTCTCTTTACTAAAGAACAAGATTAAAAGAGCTTTATAGCGCTCTTAACAATTAGTAAGTATATAATAGAAATATCTGTAAGAATAAGCTATCTTAGTTAAAATAAAGATAAAGTTCTTAACATCTAATTCTAGTGTAACTTTACGTAAAAGAGAGCCTTCTTTTGTAGTACTATTAATAAACTAAGCCTTAAGATTCTAATTGCAAAAGAATTTAATAGCTCTTAGAGGTGCATTAAGTATAGAACTCTATTAAAAAGCAACTTTAGTGTATATTAAGTATTTACTAGCACTAATATTATTGCCCCTATAGACTTAAAGCTTAAAGGTAAATTTATACTAAGGAGGTAAGGTTTATTAGTATAATAAGAGAGTAAGAGTATAATTAAAAGCTTTTTTATAAAAGGCTTACTATATTAATAAGCGTTATTAAAGAAAAGATATTTATTTAACTATTTTAAGAAAGAGTAACTTAACAAAAGAGAGCAGTAAAAGGGATTCTTCTGCTAATAATATTCTATATATTTATAAGATTCTTACGGTTTTAAGGAAGCTTTTTAGTTATAATTAAATAATTAAAGGTACTAATAAAGACAATAAGAAAAAGGCTATATAGAAAGGTAGTTATAAGAAGAAAGAAGAAAGATAAATATAATTAGTTAAGAAGAATATTATAAATTACTTAATAAGTTTACAGCTGTTAGAGTCTTAGTATATATTTACTGTTAGCCTCTACTAAATTATAATAATTATAGATAGCTATTAACTAAGGATTTATTAAGATAATACTAGCTATAATATAGCTTATATTTCTACTCTCTCTCTCTCTTTATTTCTTTATTCTTATAATATTTTTATTATAAGTATTTACCTAAGCTCTTTTTTACTTTTAATTTTTTAAAAGCTATTTAATCTCTACTGCTAAAATAGAAAATAAATACTAAGAACCTATTTCTAAGACTAGCTTTAGAGTTATATATAAGGGATAAATATATTACTTTAGAACGTTAAGGAACCTACTAATATACTATATTATAGTGTAAGTTTATAAGCTAGTTAGCAATTTCTTTTATATAGAAGAGTAAGATTAAGTAGATTTACCTCTTAAGAAGCTCTATAAGCGCTAGCTACCTCTCTTTTAGTAACGTTTTAAGTAGCCTTCTTTTAGCTTACTACTTTATTAGAATTATAATTTAGATAACTTTAGGCTTATAGAGTTAATATAGCCTAACTAGAGTTTAGTAATCTAGTTTAATTATCTTAATAATATTTATAGCTTTCTAATAAAGTCCTTTAAGTAAGAAACTTATTGTAAATAGTTAGATTAATTCTAGCTTACTACTATAGTAAGGATTATTACTTATAGAATTAAGTGTACAATAGTTATCTTTAAGAAGTCTTTTATAATTAATATAGAAGAGATAGACTAAAGCAAGATTATAAAACTTATAGATTAAAAGGTATATAGAATTAAAGATAGGTTTTAACTTATTTTCTACTATTATAATATAAGCTATAACCCTTCTGCCTTATATAATAAAATAAGTAAGTAAAGACTTATTACTAGTTTTCTTTTCTTTAATAACTACTAAACTTATTTTATCTTTAATTACTTAAAGGGATACTATTATTACTTTAATATAGAACCTAAAGGCAGAATTAAAAGGTTTAAAGCTATAGTTTATAGTTAAGTATAAACTTTATAGCTCCTTTAGTATCTATACCTATTCTAGGCAATTTTAGTACTATATTATAAGCAGAAAAGCAACTAGAAATATAGATATACCTATTTATCCTTTTTAATATAAATGCTTTATTATTTAGTTAAGTATTTTCTAATTAATCTTATTAGTAATAGCTTATATAATATACTTTATACTTAATATAGTAACTATAGAATTACTTAAACACTAAAGAACAAATTTAAACTATACCTTTATAACTAAGTTATAACTAATAACTCTATTAATTAGTCTTATAACTACTGTAAAGGTACTAATAGAGTTATAATAGTTCTATATATAATAGCAGTAAATAAGCTTAGTTTTATAAATAGATATATAGTTATTAAAAAAGCTAAAACTATAGGCTTTAACCTTAGCTACCTCTAGAAAGATACTATAAAGCGTTTTATCTTAAGATATTACTTATAGATAACTAATAGTAGAATTTCTATTCTAAAGAAGCTTAATGCCTAGAAATTTACCTTAAGTAATTATAATTAAGTAATTAAATAGTTAATAGAGGTTAATAAATAAATACTTATATAACTTTAGGAGAATTAGTTTATTGCTACTATTTAGTTTAATAGCAATTCTATTATCTATAATAGAACTATTAAAGCAGTAATAATAGTAAGGGAATAGCGTTTATATCTTTTAATATAGATAAGTAAGCCTAGCTAGGCTCTTATATATTATAAGCTACTCCCTTTTATATAAAAGAAGTCTTTAATTGTAATATTTAAGGTACTACTATAGCCTATAACTAATTTATAAAGCCCTTTATTATTACTACTACTAAACAATTTAGAGGTTTCTACTAGAATTTCTAGTATACTATAAGATCTTATATAAAAAGATTAAATAGAATCTTACAGTAAGAACTAGCTTCTATAACAATTATAGAACTTAAAGTATTAGCTGCTATCTTTACGTTTTATAGAGCTATTAGCGTAGAAGTAAAAATCTAGATAAAGGGATAAAGAGATTATAAGAGCAGTAAAATAAGCGCTTAAAGCTAAAGAATACTACACTATAAAGGATTAAATAGAAGTATTAGCTTAAAGATATATTGCTAAACAACCTATAATAGCCTATAATTCTATTACTAATATAAACCTTAGTGTTATACTACTAGCTCTCTTCTATTTTAGCGCTTAGTAAGAGATAATTAAGGTAAATAAAAGGCACTATTTAATTATATCTAAAGTAACTAAATAAAGTGTAAATTGCTAAAAAAGAGTTGCTTATTATAAAGAAAAGCGTTTAGCTATAAAAACGCTATTACTAGTAAGAAAGACACTACTATATACACTAAAGACGCTAAAGCTATTATAGAAGATAAAAGAATTAAGACTTTAGAATTAAGGGAATTAGCTAAAGGGTTAAGTTACTTATAAGTCTTACTTTATAAGCTTATTTATAACTAAAGAGGTATTATATTGCAGTAGAGTTACCCCCTTATGCTCTTATATTAGCTTTATAAGGGATACTATATATAGGTTTTCTCTATAAAAGTATATATTGCCTAGATGTCTAGATAGTTTAAGTAAGTAAGTATATAAGTAGCTTCTACTAACTCTTTTTAGGCTTTTACTCTTTTAATTAATTAATATCTTTTAGCTTACTTTAATTTACAACACTTAACACTTAAGAGATATTACTTTACTGTTAGTAACACTTTCCTTAACTCTTTAGTATATTTAGCTCCTTTTATATATATATATCTTCTAAGCTGCAATTAATATTTTATTTCTGCCTTCTTTAACTATTTAATCTTCTTACCTGCTATTGCTTAATAGTATATACTAACAAATATCTCGCTCTTTACCGATCCTCTTCGATCTTAACGTGCGCTATATCGTTACCTGCTTTAGTGTAGGCTGTATAGTCATTTAGGGGTTTGGTTTTGAGGCGACAAACTACTTATGTAGATAACTGTCTTCTAATTAGGCCTAATTTACGATATATTAATAAGCTTAAAAAGCTACTAAATTAAGCTTATCTAATAGAAGATAGAGGACTAGCAGAATTCTTCCTAGGCGTTTAAATCACCTGTAATAGGTCTAAAAGGTCTATTAAAATCCATCAATCTTAATACATCCTTAAAGCCCTAGAAAGATTCAATATGCTAGATGTTAAGCCAGCTTCTATCTCTATACAGCTAGGAATCCTAAAGCAACTAGTTACAAAACCTCTCTTAAAATCTGATTATAAGCTTTATTAGAGCATAATAGGCACTATAATGTACCTTATGTTGCTAACTAGGGCTGATATTGCTTTTTCCGTTTAGTAGCTATCAACCTTCCTAGCTAAGCCCTATATAGAGCATCTAAACGCCTCTAAGCACCTCCTTTAGTACTTAGGTAGTACTAGAAGCTTTGCTATCGTTTATAAGCGTTTTAGTCTACACTCTTTAGCAGGGTCTTCCTCTAAAAAGTCTTCTAATACTACTATTAGTTATAAAGAAGTCTTAAAGACCCTCCTTAGTTATTGTAATAGCGATTTTACTAGTAATAAAGTCTCTTCTAAATTAACCTATACTTATCTATATAAGCTAGCTAGTGGACCTATTAGCTGGAAATCGAAAAAAGCTAGTACTATTGCTCTTTCTACTTTAGAAGCAGAATCTAATGCATTATCTAAAGCTATTAGGGAATTAGAGTGGCTCTATAGCCTTTTTAAGGAGATAAAGCTGCCTTTAACCCCTCCTATTTCTATTAGGTGTAATAATTAAGGTGCTATAGTTACTACTTACAACTTAACGTTGTATAGTAGAACTAAGCACACCCTTTTGAAGTTTAACTATATTAGGGAAAAGATTTATAAAGGTATAGCTAAGGTTAGTTATATTAATACAAATTAGATGCTAGTAGATAGCCTAACTAAGCCTCTTACTATTCAAAAGTATTAACAATTTATTAAGTTACTAGAGCTTTCTAGCTAGCTTATAAAAGCAACAAAAACACTTAAAAAAATCGAAAAGCAACAAAAAACAGTTAAAAATCGAAAACAATAAAAATAATTAACAACAACTAGTTATATTTAACTATAACTACCCTGGAATTGCTGGAATTAGTTATGTTATTTAGTTCTATTATTAGTACTATATTTCGTTAGTTAATTCTAACTTAGATATCCTTTAAAGGAGCTAAGTTGCTTATAGAACTAGTTACTTCTTACATTTCTAGAGGGAGTGTTAAAAATAAGCTATTCTGTATAGCCTATTTTTATGCTTACTAGTTGCCTGTTAGTTGCTCTATTACGTAACCCTAACTAGGTCTTGTTACATTAATTTTTAGTAGAGATATCGCTATTACTAGATGCAAAACATCTAGATTTAACTAAGGCAAAGTTGCCTAACCTATAGTTAACTTTAACAGCGATTTTCTCTACAACTAGTAATAGTAGAAATTCAAGAAGTATACTATTTAAAAGCTAAGAATTAGGGCTATTTAATAGTATAATTGTTAGATAGAGTTGCTTATAAGGGTTGCTTATTATTAGTAGAATTTGTTAAATTGTGCATATAGGCGTCTCGTTTATATAGCTGTAAGTCGATTTTTTTGTTTTTATATAGTAAATCTTTTTGCGGAAATTATAAAGTAGCCTATAAGCCCCTTCTAGCGACTATAGCTCGCTAATATAGTTAGTAGGTCTATAAGAGACTGGAAAGATTTAAGATCCTACTCTTACTAAGTTCGTTACAGCGCTCTTAATATAAAGATACTACTATTACAGTTATCTATTGCCTCTACGTGATTTAGTACTATACACTACAGCTTGATTTAGGCCGCTGCTGCTTCCACTACGTGATAATTGCTAGGAGCAATTACAGGTGCTAAATATAAGAGACCACTACCCTCTTCTATCTAGTCCTGTAATCCCTATTATTTTCAATACTACTTACTTTAGTGTAGGCTGCATAGTCATTTAGGGGTTTAGTTTTAAGGCGACAAACTACACGTGGGATTATCCCGTAACAGATAGACAGCTAGAAGCAAGGATTGTTTAGGTAATTATCTCTCCTTTGTTATAGGGCACTATATATACTAATATCTGCCTCTCTTATAGAGATAGTATAGTGGATCCCTTAGTATCCTCTAGCTCTATAAGCTATAGGATTTTCGGGTATCTAGCTATCCCCCTTCTTGTTTTTCCTTCTCTTCTTCTCTTTCTTTCTCTCTTAGGATTATCTATATATAGGCCACTTCCTCTCTCCTAAATTAGAGGAATTAAGCAAGCAATTTATACTCTTTCTTCTACATACTAGAAGCTTCTTTATCTTCTTTCTCTTCTATTATCTCTTTTAGCTCCTTTTAATATATAGTATTGTATTAAGGGGGAATTAAGGGGTATTAGCGCCCTTAATACAAGTGGGGACTAATTTATAGATGTAACTAATTAGCGATTGTATCTACTCGCGTGCCACTAGAATCGCACGATAGAGTTATAACGATTCCAATAAACACTATTGCAGTCTTAGTTAGATCCCTGCTATAAGCAATAGATGCTTTACTACACTGGGCTACTTGACTACCCTCTTTAATTGAATACTATAATGGCTATTTTGTCGTCTCAAAACCAACTCCCAAATGACTATGCAGCCTACAACGTAGTATCTGTTGTGAAGCACATACGTCACTTACGAAAAGGGATCGGAAAAGAGCGAGATATTTATTAGTGCACACTATTAAACAATAGTAGGTAAGAAGATTAAATAGACTAGTAAGTTAAAAATAAATTATCGTATGTAGCTTAATAGATATATATGCACGTAAAGAGCTGTAAGTGTTAATAGGTTGTAGTAAGGGCTAGAAGTGACTAAAGCTAGATTTTATAAGTATCGCGAGTCGTAAATTGAAATAAGGCAAAAGATATTAATTAATTAAAGCAACTAAAAGACTGAAAAAGCCAGCGAAAAAGCTACTTGCGTGTATATCTACAACCCAGGCGATGCGCACTCTTATAGGAAAAACCCTCCTTGCAGTATCCCTTGCAAATCTGATTCTACTATAACGCTACAAGGGGGTCGCCTTGCCGCGACACACTATATATTTCAATCACTACATATATGCAATTTATAACACTTGAGGAGATTTATGTGCAAATAGTCCAATTGCTTTAACATGATCTATTATATAGATCAGGTACCTAATCGGTATAATGCCTACCAGAACGCCGCAGCAATTAATATAAGGTCTATCACAGGGATAAGGACCATTATCAAGTTTCTATTCCCAAGCCTGCCGTACCCTCCAGGGTAATGCTTAAGGTGTGCTAAATCGGATTGGGTCACTCTGCGACGCGAAAGCATAGGCCCGCAACGATAAAGCAGCTGATAAATCCGCTATAACTAGATTGAAAAGAATAAACCACCTTACAGCTTGCCGAATATCGAGGTCATGAGGATCTTGGTAATGCGGTAAGGGTCGGCGTTTGAAGCAGGGCGACGGTCCTCAAAATATCCACATCCCTTGGCGGCAGTTTCGCGGGGAATACGTATCGAGGAACCACGATTGGCAACGCCATAGGTGAACTTGTCAATAGAGCCAGTCTCATGGCGGCCGGTGAGACGCTGGTCATTGTCCTCGCCATACTCCTTGATGCACTCCTCGTGGAAGGGCTCAAGCTTCTTGATGGCCTCCTCAATGAACTTCAGACCACCCTCGGCACGCATCTCCTTGGTAGAGAAGTTAGAGTGGAGGCCAGCACCGTTCCAGTCACCCTTGATAGGCTTGGGGTGGAAAGAGACTTTCACACCAAAGTCTTCGGCGACACGGGCAAGGAAATATCGTGAGCACCAAAGCTCATCGCCCACTGCCACATGTCAGTCAACCGCTCAGTCGCTGAGAGGCATGAAATATATGCGTCTAGTACTTACTGCTGATACCTTCGCAAGGTCCGACCTGGTACTCCCACTGGCTAAACATGACTTCCGCATTGGTTCCTGAAATTTTGATGCCGGCATCTGCTTTGTATTAGAAATAGGTATTATAGGGTATGTAGATTTATTTTGAGCTATAACGTGGTCACTGACACAAGCAAGCCTTGTAGTGGGCATCGACAATGTCACGCATCACGACTTTGCCACTACCGACACCGCAGTAGTAAGGGCCCTGACTATTTCACAATGAAGGTTAGCTACCATGTGCGAGCGGATACACGAACTTCAAAGACTGCAGCGACACGTACGGAGCAGGGTAGCCGCCAGTGGGCCAGCCAATGGGACGGTCATCATGGTCCAGCAAAGTGTACTCTTGCTCCAGACCAAACCAAGGCTGATGTTCGGCGTAAGCCTCCATAACCTTGGCGCACTCATGGCGATAGTTGTACTTGTTGGGAACACCATTGGCATCCCAGCATTCGCTCAGGACGACGATGTTGGGGCTGCCACGGAAGGGGTCGGGATAGACGGCGCAAGGACGCAAGTATACGTCTGAGTTATCGCCTGGGGCTTGATCCGTTGAGGAACCATCGAAATTCCAGACGGGAAGGTCTTCGGGCTTGTATTCCTTGGCAGGAAGAGTCTGCAAAGTTTGCTCGTGTCAGTGGATTTTGATATCTGTGGTGTGCGCGTGTTATGTCAAACTTGGTCATTGTGCCATGCTACCAGTTACCCCTATTGGAAGCGCCTTGCATCACTGTCAGGCAATCCGATTTCAGCTTCGCTGTCCTGTTAGTGCTGGCCATATCACCACGGCTGCACGAGCCGCTGCTAGATCGAGTATCGAGCCCAAGTGACGCCAGGGTGGCAAGGGGTTGTCGAAATGAAGACGTCAATGCCGCAGCGCATGTTAGCACTGCCTGCCCCCTTTACCGTATTCAGTCGCCCCGTTGCGTGTTCGCTTGGACAGGGCGGGGTATAGACTCCAATTGCAAATTAAGTTTCGACGGTCGATGGTGGCGATGATCATGGCTGGCTTCGACTCAGGCAACAAAGACTAAATACCCTAAAACAGCCCAATACGTGAGGCGCAGTGTGCTTTGACGGATGGAGTTGGCCGCCTTGGTTCGCCCTGACCAGAAAGGCCTGGTGGGTGAGGCCCAGTGGGCAATGCCTGGTGGTTCGATGCCTGGTGTGTGGGGTCGCGACGGAGCAAATCGGACGCCATCGACTTCCAGCGCGACGCAAATAGGTGCATAGACGAGATGGGGGGCAACAGGCAGTGCACGCATGGCCAATACGAGGAATGGGTACTCCGCAGAGGTGGGAGTGGGAGCAAACTCACTCTTGATTTGGACCGAGTCTCACCGACTGCGTCCACCCAGACGTACTCGGCGATCAGGGAGCCCTTCTGGTCAAGCTTGAGGTATTTGTTGAGCTGCATTGACAGAAGAAAATCAGCATTCGATGACAGCACGCAGGTCCTGCATTATGTTGGAAAGTCGTACCGTCTCCGTTCGAGAGGAAAGAACTTCTCGAGAAGCCTGGGATTGTGACATGGTCAGTGAGCCTGCCTGTTGCTTCTGTTGGTGCGGATTACTTGAGTGCAGCGCGACTTCGGTTCAACCGGTTGCGCTGGCGAGTTGGACTCACCATGGCTGCGGTATTTTTGTGATTGTGTGCGGGTGTGCGGTTGCGCGAGTGCAGTTTTCGAATGGGCACAGCAGAGTTAGAGTAGAGCAAGCAGGAATTCAAAGACGACAATAATTTCCAGATGGGTTGAAGGGAAACAACAGGAAGCTCGAAGGTTGAGATGTCTGGTTGTACAGACCAAAGGAACAAAGATTTTCGGGTGCAGGGGAACGGGGTGAAAGGCACTTACTTATATTATCTACCTACGTACCTAGGTAGGTAGGTAGGTATCCGTACGGAGTAGGCAGCGAGGCTTTTTATTCACGGCGCAAGCGGATGGCCGGAAGCAAAGATAAGCAGCGTGTCTCAGTACCTGACCTTGAGCCTGTTTTCGTGCAATGATCAGAGGCATCCAGGTAACTCATACCCGCACGGCCAGAGATAAGAAAAATCTTGCTTCAAGGGGCCTTGCCCCTCCCCCACCAGAAGATAAGGACATCGTCAGGGTCTTCCACGTTCGCTCACTGGCTGCGGCGCTCCCTGCGGTGACCCCGCTGGTCCGGGTGGCGCTCTCTCACCCCATCAACTCCCTGCGGAATCAATTAGTTCGTGTCATCACGCTTGGTCATGTATTCCCGTTTCTGCTCGCGATTTAAAGGACGTTGTATTACTTTGAACACAAGCAGCCACTTTTAATCTGCTTTATGTATTCTATTATTCAATATTTTGGTTACTCTCGGAGCGCGCTAGTATTACTAAACTTGAATCTGCTTGTGCTTGCCTGTCTTGACAAGACGAATATAGGCATAGCCGGAGACGGCGCACGCGACCCTCCCCGCTGCTCAAGTTTCAGCCATTCATCACCAAGCCATTTCCTTGGCTCTGGCTCTAGCCACTAACGGCGTCCCCCTTGCCATTTGTGAATCCGCGTTAACTATGACTGATAGAATACTGAATCGTGGGATTTGCCGTTCCAACAGGTTCCGTACAATCTTTGACTCGCAAGCGATCGCGCAGCTCCATACACAAAGGCAGACGAGAATTTGCCCGAAATCACTGAATCCATGGCATTGCCTACCTACCTAGGTACCTACGTGCTTCGTGTTTTTGATATACAATTAGGTTAGGTGCCTGTTTCGGGTCCTTTGGTCTGTGTGTGTATGGGCCCGCCAGACATTAATGGGATTTCTCTTGCAAAGTGGAGCTTGCGAGCTGGCCATGGAGGGACCGCCGATCTCGGCTCCTGTCTTATTAATAGACTAAGTTACGTCCGTACCGACCCGGCTTTTTAGTCGAGACCTGCCTGTGCATTCCACGACGGTCAATACATACGTAACTACCCGCTTGCCAGGTTACAATACCGTTTAGAAGGCAGAATATTGCTGTAGTGACACAGACTGACTATTTTGGCTTCTGCTTTTACCTTAGCAGAACGTGCAGAACCCAGCAACGACCCTTGCTCAGGTCTGGTGCGCTAACACGTCTCTTTGCCTGTCACTGCATACTCGTAAAGGTAACTACACTCGTGTTACCGAAATATCATTATTAAAGAAATGCGTAATTCAATGGCCCCAATGCGGAATCATGGCAGACTTCTTTGGACAAGTCCCGCATGTGGCATCATCACATGCCTACCAATATGGGTACAATATTTAGATCCGAGCAGGCATCCGTACATGATTTTTCCAACTGACCCGTGGTATCCGCACCGGCCGTCCGAAGCTGTGGAAGGCCACAAATGGATTAATCGACTGTACCAGCATCCCAGGACTGATATTAATAACTGGCGCAAAGTGCCTGACTGAGCGTGAGTGCTTACATGCATGATGTCGCAAAAAAAAAAAAGATGTACCGCTTCGTTCTGATTCTGAGATAGCAAAGAGAATAACGAGCCTGGTTCCCCGGAAACGCAGCTCCGGCTCCGATGCCAATCCCATCATTCCCTTGGGTCCAAAGTGGCTCAGGGAGGCTTAGCCAATTGGAATCGCTACTATAGTTTGGAGGCATTCAGCCCGAAGCAGGTGTCGTACCAGCTGGTAGCTGGTCCCAGCAGCGCGTGAATTGCTCAGTATGTGCTTGTATGCACCCCAAGGTAGAAGCGCGTGATGAATCGTCCCATTTATCAAGCTCGTGATGCGGGTGAACGATGCAATATGCCACAAATACTTGTTGAAGTTTAGAGCAGTCATATCACAGAAGTTCAGGTTTTGGGCTATTCTTGGGAGTTTCTATCCGACCACTCGCCCTTGTTGCAACACGCAGCTCAAATATGGATACAGCAACTCGAGGGAGAGGACGAACTTTCGTATCAACTCAATTCTGTAAAAGTTCAACATTGCAATCTATTTGCCTGCGCGAAGATATCACCCAATACGCCCACTGTAGGATACATAGGTCATGGATCCCACACCACTAATACAACTAAGGACTCCTAAACACGGACAATTGCCAAGTTTTATATCTCCGAAATACGCCAGAAATTCCTTCATAATGATATTCGCACGTTAAACTTAAGTTCCTCTCAACGGACTCCTCACCTAGGTGGTGTCTTCGCGCAGGCAAAGGGATGATAATACAATATTGGCAGAATAAAGAAACCTCACATGACAGTAAAGAGAAGCTAGCAAATGGAGAAAATTAGCCTAGATCTGACTGTAGCGGATCATTTATTCCAATACAATCTCTGCGTTACAGAAAGACGTATCTTCTACTCCCCATCGAAACACCTACCAGGTAGGTACCTATGTAGTTAAGTGGCTGTAGGAATCTGTCAGGAGCTATGCGCAGTCGCGTGGCATCCACAGGAACGGGTACGTGGACTGTTGAAGTGCGGCACAAGCATAAAAAGGGGGGAATTGACCGGAGGAGAAGGAGGGAGGAAGCCAGAGACCAAGACTGTCATCAGAGAGGCAAGTTATACGCACCGATTAGCATGGGCCATTGTAATGGTCAGCTTATTAGGTGTACTGGTGAGTAAACACTCACCACGACCTTTGGTGGTGCGGGATCCGAGTTCCACGAGTACCGGCTGCTCAGACATGTCTCTGGTGTAGACACTAGTGATCACGTGAGCGGAGGTCGGATGCAGATACCGAACGGCGGCATCGGCGCCTTGATAAAAAATTTATTGCTAACTAGTGCGCGGTTGCAAGGAAAAGCCCCTGGTGCCCAATACAAAGCTTCTCGTGTCGTTTCGAGGGCGACGGAAACTCTCGAGTATATAGTATGTGCAGCTAGCAAAAGCCTGCTCAATTGTTAATCCAGATATCATAACATGAATCTTCACCATGACTTTCAGTGAAAAATCTTACATAATTGTTGGAGCGGGAATTTTTGGCATTTCCACTGCCTATCATCTCATTCGCAAACATCCCAATGCATCAGTTACTGTTGTTGATCGCGATGCCTTTGATGCTGATATTCGTGTAGCGGCCTCTTGGGACTGGAACAAGGTCATGCGAGCGGACTATGACGACCCGGTCTACTGTGAGTTGGCACTTGAGGCACAGGACGTATTTACTTACGATCCATTATGGAAACCCTATTTTCACCAGACTGGCTTGTATTGGATGTGTGGCCGTGACTACGCACGAGACTGTATAAAGAACTTCGAAAGGTTAGGAAGGAACGACGAAATTACTGTTTGGCCAGTGGAGGAAGCTAGAAAGATGTTTGGTGGTCTCTTCAACGAATCTGATTACACCCATGTCCAGCAGGTTTTGGTAAACAAGACTAGTGGCTGGGTCGCTGCTGGCGACTGTTTGCAAGCGATAACGCGCAAGACTATCGAACTCGGAGTGAGATATGTCGCAGAAGAAATTGCGACTTTACAGTTTGATCGCCATGGAACTTGTATTGGTACTCTCACCACACCAGGAACCAAGTTGTTGGCCTCTCATGTTATCCTCTGTACTGGCGCATTCACTCCAAAGCTGCTAGAGTTGAGTGCCGCCAGTAGTGGCATACCAGAACTGGTCGCTGGTTCTCGAATTATGGCTGGGGGAATCACTACAGGAATAACAAAGCTGGACGACGAATCATTTGCAAAGTTTGCTAATATGCCAGTCGGTATTCAGGGATATACCGGAACAAAAGGTTCGCTTCTTTAAACCTTCCTCGAATATGCAGATGCTGATTTATCACACTTGTTCAGCACCTTTCGTTGGAAGCTTGCCACCCACAAAGGACCGGGAGCTAAAGTGGTGGGGTCAAAAGATATTTCGGAACACAAAAGAAGTTGTTACAGGTCGATTTATCTCCATGCCTCCTGCAGAGGGGGATTACGCCCAATGGAAGATATCTGAGAAACTGAAAGAAGATATTCTGAATGTAGCCAATATTTTTTACGGGAAAGGAGCGGCGAGGTGGAAATTAGAAAAACATCGAATCTGCTGGTATGTTATAAACCCCGCTAATAGTTCGCTACCCAGGGACTCTTTTCTGAAGTGTTTGTGGAACAGGGATGCTTTCACAACAAGTTCTGATTTTATCATCTCCCCGCATTCTGCTTGCAAAGGGCTTTACGTCGCGACTTGTGGTTCTTTTCATGGGTACAAGTTCTTTCCTATCATTGGGAAGTACGTGTTGCAGATGCTTGAGGGCACACTATCATTACAGCTAGCTGAAAAGTGGGCTTGGGATCGTGAACGTCCAGATCCGTCCAGTAACCCTGACTGGCCTAATGTAGAGATGGCGGAGTTACTGGATCCTATTCGAGCCTCGAGGCTGTGAAAGACAGAGTCATAGACGAGATTTTTCGATGCTAGATTTTAAGGTTCTTTAGTTGCACTACTTGCATTACATCATAGAAAGGCTTAACGAATATGGTATATGTCGGGCTGAGTGTACTCGCCACCCAAGGTCCTATAAATACAACTAATAGTATAGTGTTACGACATGTGCAACCAATATTATGACTGGCTGGGCGAGTATTGCTATCCGCACAATAGTTCCACTTCTACCCCGCTCTTGGACCAACTTTCTAGATACCCGCCCCTTGATTTGCTGATGCTCTCCTCTCTCTATGATTAGTTGCATACTGATAAACTTACATATAAACCGACGTCCATCAAGCTAAGCCCATTGACTAAAAAAACATATAACACTGTCGTTCTGTTATTGCATTTAAGATTCACAATGATAGCAGGAATAAACAACACCACCAACAGTTCGTTACCTTGGGAGAATATTGCAGCTAGGAAGCGGCTGGCCTTGCTGAAATCTATTCCTGAAGAATGGCGAATTCCTTCTAACCTTCTTCCCAAAGAGACTGAAGACGACGTCACGACATGGCCCGATAAGTGCGGGTGGTTTACATCTGAAGAGCTTGTCATCACAGATCTTGATGCAAGCGAGTTGATAGTCAAATTGGCCAGCCGGGAATTTTCTTCCGAACAAGTGACGAGAGCTTTCTGCAAAAGGGCAGCAGCTGCGCATCAGTTGGTACGCTGCCCTCGTGATACCTCCTTACGTGCCTAACATTTGTAATAAACGTGTTGATATAGACGAACTGCTTATCGGAAACGTGCTTCGACCGTGCGTTAATAATGGCGAAAGCCCGAGATAAACATCTTGAGCAGACCGGCAACACTGTCGGGCCTTTCCATGGTCTTCCAGTTTCGCTTAAAGATAACTTTAACCTGCGGGACTTGGACGCTACTATTGGTTTCGTTTCTCACGTCGGTGATCCTGCCAAATCAGATTCCACACTAGCCGAGCTGTTGGAGAAAGCTGGTGCAGTGTTTTACGTGAAGACGAATACACCCACAGCCATGATGATTGCAGAGAGTGTCAACAACGTCTTTGGCCGAACGGTTAATCCACGTAACAGAAAGACTACGAGCGGTGGAAGCTCTGGAGGCGAGTCTGCCCTCCTGACCATGAAAGGAAGTCCGATCGGCGTTGGGTCGGATATTGGGGGCTCCCTAAGAATTCCCGCAGCCTGTACTGGCATATTTTCTTTAAAACCCTCAGTTGGTCGATTCCCCGTCAGGGATACTCGTTCCGGCATGCCCGGACAGGAGGCTGTTCAATCCGTCAACGGACCCATGGCACGGACGTTGGAGGATATCATTATGTATACCAGAAATGTGATCGCTGCTCAGCCATGGCTGCTAGACCCACGATGTCTCCCCATACCGTGGAGAGAAGTTCGATTGACAAGCCATCTTAAGATTGGTGTTATGTGGCATGATAACATGGTCCGCCCAACGCCGCCTGTTACACGTGCACTACATGCTGTTGTCGACAAGCTTAGAGCGGCAGGGCACGTAGTGGTAGAGTGGGATTCAGTTGACCAAAAAGAAGGTTTACTCCTGTTGGGGCGTATGCTTGTCGCAGATGGTGGCACAGCTATAAGAAAAGAATTGGAACGAACAGGTGAACCATGGCGACCCGAGATGGAACTATATCGTACGGCAAAGGAGTTGTCAACTTACGAGATGTGGAATCTGCAGTCCGAGAAAGTGAGTTATCAGAACAAATATCTGGACAGATGGAACAAATCTGGCATTGACGCAATCCTTTGTCCTACCATTCCGTTCAATACCGTTAAAAATGGTCGTTTCAAACATGGTGTGTTTGCGCTTCTTCAAGGAGACCTTTATCAAGTTTGCATTGAAGTTGCTAATGGCGATAGTTGGATATACCGGGGTGTTCAATGTTCTGGACTATTCATGTCTTTCGTTCCCAACAGACTTCACCGTTGATAAGGCACTTGATCGGGTTGAACAACTATATGAACATCTTGGAGATGACTGTAAAGCAATTAATACCGACTGTAAGTCAGCAACACACTGAATTGCGATTATGGAACCTGTGACTCTAAAAGTTATTGATAGACGATGCTGAGATCATGCATGGCTTGCCTATAAGCTTGCAGCTTGTTGGAAGGCGATTGGAGGAAGAAAAAGTCCTTGCGATCGGGAAAAAAGTACTAGAAGCTATCTCGCTTTGAGCCAAGATATGAATTCAACAATGATACTAGCACAAGATCGACATCGACTTAGACATTCTGGCGACATCGACTTTGGTCGTTGTGTTGCGTTGTGAACATTGATTAGTCGTAAGGAGTAATCATGATAAACATTCACGAAAGCCACGAATACCTCATTGTGCATGGCAGATTATTTAAAGCTGGATAGGCATCTATTATTAGCTTTGATTGTTTCTGTCACCCGTAGCTGATTCGCGGTTATGAAACGTGCAAAGCTTTAACCTGCTGACTTATATCAATTTTTTTCTTATTTTTGAACATTCGATACGGTGATGACACTTGAACTCCAAGTAACGACAACGGAATGAGACGCGAGCCTCTCTTCAGCGGCACATGAAGAGCTGTAGGACACCTAGGGTTTGATGGTGCCCTTTTGTAAAGAAACTTCGGGACCCAAGTTTGTGCTAGTCATACTACCATCCCTTTTACGTTGTCTTTAGCTTACCGCAATGGAAATGCGTTATCTCTCACGCTAGTACCTATGCGAGTTTGGCAAGTCAGCTACGCAGTCTCGTATGATGCGCAACCAACGGCGAGCGTCTTTGGCATCGCCCAGCCATGTCTATTCTAGCCTTGAATGAGCTAGGTGGCTAATGAACCTTCAGTTACACTATCTGACTTGTTCACTTGAAAAGTCCTCACCTGGACCAGCTGATGTAGGATACTTTCAACAAGGGGCTCACTTCGGAGGCATCCTGTACGAGAGCCGATGTGAATCGCTTATTCCCGCCTATGATTTATAAGCACTTCATATCTGCAGGACTTTTACAATGGAGACTGGTATTGGCAACAGCTTCTACACTCGAACAGTTGGTCATGGCATGCTTCCCACGAAAGATAATGTGACCGACTGATATAGCAGGAGATCTATCTTTTTGTTTAACACGGAGTGAGATGCTATAAATTTGCTGCACGAGGGACGGTCAAATGGCTAGAGCTAACTTCGCTCCTGTTTATTGAGTCTCTGACTTTCTGGCTAGACACGATTCCCAAAATGGCACTAAATCTTGTTGAAGCTTTACCCATTTTCTTGGTACATCAACACCAAATTTCAGCCGTTCCTGCTAAACAGCCTAAGTCTAGCATTGTGATATGCTGGCGTCTGTGGAGGACACTATCGATCATATGAGTCTGGCGAGAAATTAGCTTGAGACTCGCTTGGATAAATTCATATCTTTCGCATCTATCCACATACCAAACCACGGCCAGAGGTTGCTCATATGCGACTTGGGCTATGCACTCTTGTGATTGACATAACGGAAGGAATTATGCCGAGAGCCGGTTTGTGGAGATTCTCGACATGATATGCTTCATTTCTCCTTGCACCTCTACCCCTCCTCACCTTCTCCCACGACCACCGCTGCCGCCAGGCATACCCGACATACCCGGCATACCACCGCCCATACCCATCTGCCTCATCATAGCTTGCATATCTATGCCGCCAGGTATACCGCCACCTCCACCTAGCATCTTCATCAGCGAGCCCATGTCAGGCATTCCACTAGCTGCCCCCGCTCCTCCCATACTTTGCAGCCTCTTCTGCATCGCTGCCATTTGCTGAGCCTTGTTGCCACCAGACATAACCTGCTGTGCGCGTTGCATATTCTTCATATTGCCTCCCATCTTCTTCGCCATACCTGCCATCATTCGTTGTTGTGTGAGCAAGTCCTCAACTTCTCGAACCGATGTACCAGATCCGCGTGCTATCCGCGTCATTCGTGTTGGCTGCTCGACAAAAATTTTACCATCTGAGTCAAGCTCCTTATCCGTCATGGAGTCACAAATATAGATCATGCGCTTGAGTTTGGCGCTTCCTTCTTCGTCATCCATGCCCTGCATAATATTGCTCATTCCAGGAATCATCCCAGCCATTTTTGATAAAGGTCCTATCTTCATAATATTCGAAAGCTGATCACGCAGATCACGAACGGTGAAAATCCCCTCTTGAATGTGCTTCATTGTGTCTTTTTGATTAAGATTCAGGCTCTGGACATGTTCTACCAATCCCGCCATATCTCCCATGCCTAATAATTTTTGCACAAATTGCTCAGGCGCGAATCGTTCAAGATCTAGCATGTGTTCACCGGTACCAATGAACACAATGGGCGTATGCGTCGCAGCGACCGCAGAGATAGCACCGCCACCATGGGCATGTCCATCAGTTTTGGTGATGATAATGGCTCCAAAATCGGACGCTTCCTTGAAAGCCTTGGCTTGCGACTCTGCCTGCTGGCCAATCGAAGCATCTAAAACCATGATCGTCTCATCGGGTCGAATGGCTGTTTGGATATCAATCATCTCCTGGAATAAAGCTGATTCTTGGCGATGTCGGCCGGATGTATCGACGATAATGATGTCGAATTTCTCCTTCTTGAACTGTTCCACACCCGCTCGTGCCACAGCGGAAGGATCAGTCTCCGTTAACGAACCATAGTATGGGATTTTGGCCTTGGTCGCATTCTGCTTCAGTTGATCGAAGGCACCCGCACGAAACGTATCGGCGCATACGAGACACGCCTTGAAACCCCTCGTTTGATAGTGTCTGGCTAATTTTGTACATGTGGTTGTTTTGCCTGCACCCTGAAGACCAACGAACATGATAACGTTGGGTTTCCCCCTTTTGGGCTTAAACGGTTCGGCATGAGGGTCGACTAATCGAACGAGTTCGTCAAAGACCGCTTTCTGGATCAGTCGCTTTTTATTGACGGTCGCAGGGAGTTCCTTGAAGTTGACAGTACTCTTGACGGATTTCCGTAGTTGCAATACCAGCTTAACATTAACGTCAGCTTCAAGAAGAGCAGCGCAGATTTCTTTCAACATATTGTCAAACGCCTAGCAACGCGGAGTGGTTAGTGAGGTCTGTTTTGCGCTTAAGTTCTTCGATAATCTCACGTTTGTGGTCGCTCACCTTCTCGTCGAGTTTTTGGTCTCTAGTGAGGTTAGTAACCGCCGCATTGATGCGGCGGCCAAGGTCTTGAAGAACCATGACGGCGAAGTCGTCAAATCCCCTGGATTCACAATAGTTAGTTGTTGTGCAGCTGGGAGTTACATGGTGGCAGGCAAGCCGTCAATTCTGCTGGAGGCGGGGCAATTCTCGGCGGGCTGGTCGGCGATAGCATTAAGTCTTTTCCGTTTTGATTGTCACACATTGTGGGGTTCCAGTAAATCTCAGGTCCAGACCATGTGTGCATTGGTCCAGGGTGGAGCCAAAAAGGGTGTATTTTTTGCAGGCGGTGAAGCTTTTAGCATATACCAGGCATATGCCCAGCATATACTTAATGCATAGTGTATTAGTGCAAATTAATATTTTAATTCTATATATACTAGGTATATACTGTATATATATACAGTATATACCCCTTTAAAAACTTACTTATTTAGATATTATATAAGAAAAACAGGTGTAATATATAAATATAGAATATATAAGGTATATATAAGCTGTAAATCTTTCTTACTATAACCTTCTATAGAAAGAAGCAGCAGTATAACGCATAAACTTAGTATATATATAGTATATATAAGCTAGTGTAACGGACTAGGTCTTTGACCTAGTCTTGTAATATAGATGCCAATTGTACAAGAGTCACACGACTTGTACAATACGTATCCTTTTGTCGCAATTGGTAGTGGGCCACACTAGGATTAGGCTAACCCCTACATAGAGTGCGCAGGCATCCGCTATAGCCCAATTAGGCCACTCTATAACATTTGTATAAGTTACCTTAAGGTTATAGGTTCGAACTAGCGCAGAACAGCTTCTAGGCGGGTTAAGTCCTAGGGCAGCAGGGGGATCTAACCTAGGCTAACAAGGCAATAGATCCTTAGGGGGTGCGTAGTATTACAACTAGCTTCTAGCTAACAATAAAGAGACTGTGTGTAATAGGGGAGCTATATAACGGACTAGGTCTTTAACCTAGTCTTGTAATATAGATGCTAATTGTACAAGAGTTACACAACTTATATAATACATATCCTTTTGTCGCAATTAGTAGTGGGCCACACTAGGATTGGGCTAACCCCCATATGGAGTGCGCAGGCATCCGCTATGGCCCAATTGGGCCACTCCATGACAGCTAGAAATCTTTTGTACTAGGACATTATATAAGAAGAAGAAGTAGAGTAGTTAATACACTAAGGTTTAGTAGTATATACTATATATATATATATTATATATAACTAGATATATATACTGTAATTCTATCTTACAATAGCATTCTATAAAAGGAAAAACTAGTGCAATATATAAACCTAGTATATATAATGTATATATAGAAATCTTTTATATTATAATATTATAGAAGAAGAAGTAGGGTATAGACTAAGGTTTAGTAGTATATACTGTATATATATATAGTATATATAACTAAATATATACACTATAATTCTATCTTATAATAGTATTCTATAAAAGAAAAAACTAGTGTAATATATAAACCTAGTATATATAATATATATATAAGCTAGAAATCTTTTATATTACAATATTATAGAAGAAGAGGTAGAGTAATATACTAAGGTTTAATAGTATATACTGTATATATATATAGTATATATAACTAAATATATACACTATAATTCTATCTTATAATAGTATTCTATAAAAGGAAAAACTAGTGCAATATATAAACCTAGTTTATATAATATATATATAAGCTAGAAATCTTTTATACTATAATATTATAGAAGAAAAAGCAGTATAATATAGTAATTTTAAGTAGTATATACTAAGTATATACTTAGTATATACTTAGTATATACTACTTAAAATCTTATATTTCTTACTTAAATATTCTATATAAAGAAGTAATAAAATTTACTAATACTTAAGAAAAAAGAGATTATTTTATATAAGAAGTATATACTTAGTATATACTTAGTATATTAAAATATTTATCTTTATTTATATATTTACTTATAATATATCTTCTATATCTTATATTACTATAATAAAGTATATATAATCTTAACCTCTTTTAACTATTCTTAATATTATTAAGCAATTTAAATGCAGTATAAATAAGGTAACTATAGGCTATAGTTAGTTTATATAGAGTATATACTAAATAATATATAGGAACTATAGAATATATTAGTACTAATTAATTAATACTTTAATATTACACTAGTAAGTTTATTTTGCAATACACTATAGACGTTATAT
>JFHB01000307.1:0-26614 GCA_000729835.1 Atkinsonella hypoxylon
AGCAATAGTAGAAATTCAAGAAGTATACTATTTGAAAGCTAAGAATTAGGGCTATTTAATAGTATAATTGTTGGATAGAGTTGCTTATAAGGGTTGCTTGTTATTAGTGGAATTTGTTAAATTATGTACGTAAGCGTCTTGTTTATATAGCTGTAAGTTGATTTTTTTGTTTTTATATAGTAAATCTTTTTGCGGAAATTATAAAGTAGCCTATAAGCCCCTTCTAGCAACTACAGCCCGCTAATATAGTCAGTAGGTCTATAAGGGACTAGAAAGATTTAAGATCCTACCCTTACTTGTTTGTTACAGCGCTCTTAATATAAGATACCACTATTATTATAGTTATCTACTGCCTCTACGTAATCTATACTATACACTACAGCTTAATTTAGGCTGCTGCTGCTTCCACTACATAATAATTGCTAGGAGCAATTACAGGTGCTAAATCTAAGAGACCACTACCCTCTTCTATCTAGTTCTGTAATCCCTATTATTTTCAATAGGTTATGAGCCTAGAAGACCTATCTGCAAGCTGTTAGCCCGCTGAAATCTACTATTGTGTACTGTATTACCCACTAGAAGCTATATTAAGACCTGCGCTAGCAGCTATCGCTGCTAAAAATTAGTAGCTTACTGGAAGCTATTAATACCTACTGCATACATATCGCTAGCCACTATACTGGTGTTTTCATTCTGCCCACCCTGTGCCTCCTGCACTCTATACACCCTGTGTATATACACTTTTAAAGCTATTCTTAATAGCTAGGTTCTATTGTTGCGCAACATTAAAATATACACATCTGTACACATTATATTTGCACTGCGAATCGTTTTATTAGGCACTGCCTAATCAATTATTTCTATTAAGAAATAAGCTTAGCGCTGCACTGCATTGCTCGTTATTGTGCTGTTATCTCGTATATTGTGCACCCTGTGCACCTCTGTTAGTAGCTATACTACAATTTATAGTGCATATCTAACAGCTCTTGTTGCCGTTAGATATTCCTATGTTTTTAGTTGCAGAATCAATTTATATAGTAATCCTACTAGTTAGGATTTTGAAGTGGGAATTAGCTAGATATCCCTAAATTAGCTGTACTTAGGTCTCTACTGATTTGTTGGAACCTAATTAGAGAAGAATCTCCTGAATTTTTTAGCTAAAAATAGCTAGGACCTATGTTTTATGCCCCTTACAACCGCTTGTTAATCTAGTCTGCTATATAAATTGTATGTGTATATAGATCGCGATACAACGCAGCCTTTAGAGCCTATTATACCTATTACAAAAGAAATTGGAGAAAAATCTCAGTATAATTTCTAAAGATATAGAGCACTTCTAGGCCTATAATAGAGCAATCTATTAATATCTAGTAGAGGTTACTACTGTTATTTACTACCTTTTCTACTGTAATTTAGGCTATAATTAGCTATAAAGAGCGTTAAATTAGCTATTAAAACCCTTAAAATGGCACCAAAAGGAACAGGCAAGGGAAAGAGCACAAGCCCTAAACGGAGTAGTAGTTCTAGTACACTAGCTACAGCTGCTACTAGCTTTCCTAGTCCAGCAAGGTCCCCCCCTTAGCTAGTAGATTCCTCTTCTAATAAAGAAGATTATACAGCTAAAAAGGCTCTAAAGGAAGCTAGATTAGCTTCTAAAAGAGTAGTGTAAGTCTATAATATGCAAGCTAATCTAAAAGCTTAAATAGATAAGCAATAAGAGACCCTAAATAGATTTATTAGGTATAGTAAAGCAAAACAAAGCTAAAATAAAGGTAATATAGCTGATTTACTAAGTAAATTAGATACTATAATTACATCTATAGGTAATCTCTCTATAGGGTCTCCCTCTAAGGTAGTAGATCCTGTTACTTCTAAGACTTCTAAAGTCTCTTTTAAAGTCCTTAAACCTTCTAGTTCCTCTAATAGTGCTACTTTTCTGCCTGCTTTTAATAAAGGCACTATAAAAGAGTTAAATAAGAAGGTCCACTCTATTCTAGAGGCTACTAAGCTAAAAGGCCCTAAAAATTTTAAATAGTAAAAGCAAGCTTTAACTATTTAATTTAGAGCACTAAGATTCCCTTAATTTATTAATAATTCTAGTATAGCTAGTACTTTAGTAGATTTAGAACAAGCTATTATCCTTATAATTATAAGAGATAGTTGCTAATCTAGACCTTAAGCTGCTATAAGCTAGCATAAGTCCCCTGTAGATGCCTATAACGTTCTAGTTAAGCAGTATTTGTAGAGTGCTAAAATACAACGTAGTACGCTATATACTAGTTATTATAACTTATCGTTTTCGAACTATAAGGGATCTTTAGAGGCCTTTAATGCTAAATTTAATAATTTACTAGCTAGACTATAGCTCTATAGTGTAGCTATTAATTCTATTAACTAGGTAAATTATTATATTAATGCTTTAAAGAAAACCTTCCCTAGCTAGGCTAAAAGGTAGCAATATTCTATTAGAGCTGCTAGAGCACAAGGTCTATCTGTAAAAATGCTAAATTTACAGTTCCTTATAGCTAACTTATTAGAAGAACAAAGAGATAAAAGCTCCTCTATATCTAAGGCTCTTAGTTATAAAGCTTCTAATTCTAATAGTTCTAATAATAATAAAGCTAACTAAGGAAAGAATCCTCCTAATTAGAAGAAGAATTCCGATTCTAATTCTAATAATTCTAATGCCTCTAAAGAAAAAGATTAAGATAAAGCCTCTAAGAATAAGAAGAAGTAGAAGGGCCGAAGAAGAAGTAACAAAAATTCTAGGAATAAGGATAGAGAAGCTGCTTTTGCTATAGGTTGTTATAACCTATCCACTAGCAACTAGGATACTATAGAATCTAATGATTCTAGCAGTTCTAGTAGTGATAATTCTTACGATTTAGATACAGAATCTACTACTAGTGATACTAGTACTACTAGTAATAATACCCCTTCTTTTAATTACTTTAACGGAATAATTAAAAACTCCCTACTATATAATATAGGTTCTACCTATTATATAGTTAACAATAAAGCATTTTTTAGGACTTTTAAGCCTATAAAAAAGGGTAAAACCGCGCCTATTGCTACTAAAGGAGGTTCTATTTATCCTAAAGAACAGAGAACTACTGTATTTTAGGTACTAGTTAGTATAAATCCAGCTAAATACAGGCCTTTAGCTCTAAAGGATGCTCTATATTGCCTAGGTTTAAATACTAACCTAATTAGTGGCCTAAAGCACTATTTAATAGGGGGCACTCTCCTTAGAAATCAGCTATTTCTAGCTGATAGAAGCTGCTGTAGGCTTCTAAATCCTAAAAAGTATGGTTTCTTCTTATAGCTTAAGGGGCAAGAGACCCCTAAAGTGTATAAAAACCACGCAAATCTCTTTTATATAGGATTTCTAGCTAGCAATAGTTATAATAGCGGTTATAATGCTAGTTATCCTATAGAGGTTTAAATCCCTTAACAGCCTAGTTTTAATCTAGAGGAATATAGCCGAATCGAGGAATTATCTGATTTTAAAGAAGATAATACTAATAACGATGTTATAGAGCCTTTAGCCCTAGTTCCTAAACGGGCTCCTAGTTAGATTCCTTCTAATAATAGGGATTTAGAAGGTTTAAATCCTAAGTTACTAGATATTAGAGGAAGTGGCCGTCTAGATCCCTTAAACGAGGCCTGTAGTTCTTAAGAGATCTAGTAAGATAGAGAGCAACAGGAAGCTAGCTCTAATAATAATTCTAGTAGTAATCCTACTGCTTCTTCTTCCTATAAGAAGCTCCTAGAATTAGCTGCTACTTAGCACGTTAGATTAGGGCATATAGGACTCCCTTTACTAAAGAAGACTGCTTCTATTACTAAAGGTATTCCTAATTTTACAAAAATTAAGGAAAAGGATTTTAACTGCCTAGCTTGCAACTAAGCTAAAGCTGTTAGAAGACCTAGTAAGTATACTATTCCTAACCCCCCTAGATGTTTAGATATTATAGAGGGAGATACCGTTAAGATAGAGCCTATACTGCACAATAAGAGGCCTTTAGTTCTTTTTCTAATTAATAGAAAATTACAGTATAAGTAGTCTTTTAATCTAGCTAATAAAGAGGGTTCTACTCTTTATAGCTGTATTAGAAGCTTCTTTAAGGAATTAAAAAACCAGTATAACTGCTACCCTAAACACCTTTACTTTAATAGTAGTATAGAAATTAATACTAAGTTGCAAGCTTAGCTATCTTCTAAGGGTATTTGCTTTAGCACCTCTTGCCCCTATATTTACAAATAGAATAGGCTAATAGAGAGAGCTATAAGGGTACTTCTAGACCGTTTGCGTGCTACCCTACAGTGGTTATAACTACCTCTATATCTATAGTCTTACATCCTTCCTGCTATAGTGGATTTAGTTAATACTACTGCAAATAGTACTAAACTACTAAGTTCTAAACAGCTATATTTAGCTAATTTAGAGCCTTCTAAGACCTATAAGCCTAATTTTTCCAAAATTAGAGCTATAGGCTTCTATTGCGAAGTTCTAATCCTATTAGAACAGAGATCTAGGTTGCAGAAGCTAGCTAAAAGAACTATTCCTAGTAGACTTTTAG
Source organism: Atkinsonella hypoxylon (assembly GCA_000729835.1). Lineage (NCBI taxonomy): Eukaryota > Fungi > Ascomycota > Sordariomycetes > Hypocreales > Clavicipitaceae > Atkinsonella > Atkinsonella hypoxylon. The sequence continues at coordinate 4,584 of JFHB01000307.1, forward strand.
CTACACTAGGTTCTAATGTATATTTAATATATATCCCCTCTAAACGAGCTGTTATAAAGACTAGCTTCGTTAAAATTATAGAAGGAATAGGTTCTATTTCACAGGGTATCCCTAAGGTTCCTATTGGTTCTATAGTGGATAATCCTTTAGAGGGAGAAATCGATAACTAGCAGCAATTAGAAGATAATTATACTCCTAAGTATCCTTATCCTAGTTATCTAGATGTGCTAAATCATCCACTAGAACCTATAGAAAATTAAGCTCTTCTACTAAGCAACCCTATAGAAGCTATAGAGGCCCCTAAAGCCCCTATATCTATAGAAGCCCCTTAGGCTAATATAGAACCTATAGAAGCTAAAGCTAATGCTAATGCTATAGATTTAGATAGAAACATATTTTCCTTAATTAAGGATCTATGCTTTAAGGCAAGGACTAAAGCAGCTATTACTTCTAATAGTAATAAGGATAAACTTCCTAATACGTAGAAGCAAGCCCTAAAAAGCTCTGCTAAGCAGCATTAGATAGAAGCTACCTATAGCGAATTTAAGCAGCTATTAGCTGCTGAAACCTTTAAATTTATAGGGAAAGACTAAGTACCTAAGGGCTGAAGAGTTCTAAAGAATAGGCTTATTTATAGGCTTAAAAAGGATAAAGAAAATAATCCTATTAAATATAAGGCCTGCCTTATTGCTAAGAGATTTATGCAAATAGAAGGTTAAGACTATCTAGAGACCTTTACTGCAACTAGTATTCCTCCTAGCTAGCGTATATTATTAGCTCTTGCAGCTTTTAATAACTAGGAAGTTAAGCAAATTAACTTTATAGAAGCGTTTTTAAATAGCAAACTAAAGGAAGCTATTTATATAGAAATCCTAGATAGATTCGTTGAATTTGCAGAGCAAGCATTGCTATTAGTAGCTAAGCTACTAAAAAGCTGTAATTATAGGCCTTCTAAAGACTAGGTAATTAAGCTAGAAAAATCACTCTATAGTCTAAAGCAAAGTCCTAGAGAATAGCAGCAAATTCTAACAGAATTGCTTCAGAAGTATAGATTTAAACCTCTTATATTAGACCCAGCAGTCTTTTATAACCTAGCTACATCTACATATATTGCTACTTACGTAGATAACTGTCTTCTAATTAGGCCTAATTTACGATATATTAATAAGCTTAAAAAGCTACTAAATTAAGCTTATCTAATAGAAGATAGAGGACCAGCAGAATTCTTTTTAGGTGTATAAATCACCTATAATAGGTCTAAAAGGTCTATTAAAATCCACTAATCTTAATACATCCTTAAAGCCCTAGAAAGATTTAAAATGCTAGATACTAAGCTAGCTTCTATCTCTATACAGCTAGGAATTCTAAAGCAACTAGTTACAAAACTCCTCTTAAAATCCGATTATAAGCTTTATTAGAGCATAATAGGCACTATAATGTACCTAATGTTGCTAACTAGGGCTAATATTGCTTTTTCTGTTTAGTGGCTATCAACCTTTCTAGCTAAGCCCTATATAGAGCACCTAAACGCCTCTAAGCACCTCTTAAGGTACTTAAGTAGTACTAGAAGCTTTACTATTATTTATAAGCATTCTATACCACTAGGGTCTTCTTCTAAAGCTTCTAGCTCTAAAGAAGTACTTAAGACCCTCCTTAGTTATTGCAATAGCGATTTTGCTAGTAACAAAATCTCTTCTAAATCAACCTATGCTTATCTATATAAGCTAGCTAGTAGACCTATTAGCTAGAAATCGAAGAAAGCTAGTACTATTGCTCTTTCTACCTTAGAAGCAGAATCTAATACATTATTAGAAGCTATTAGGGAATTAGAGTAGCTCTACAGCCTTTTTAAGGAGATAAAGCTGCCTTTAACCCCTCCTATTCCTATTAGGTGTAATAATTAAGGCGCTATAGTTACTGCTTACAACCCTACGTTGTATAGTAGGACTAAGCACACCCTTTTGAAGTTTAACTACATTAGGGAAAAGATTTATAAAGGTATAGCTAAGGTTAGTTATATTAATACAAATTAAATGCTAGCAGATAGCCTAACTAAGCCTCTTGCTATCTAAAAGCATTAACAATTTATTAAGTTACTAGAGCTTTCTAGCTAGCTTATAAAAGCAATAAAAACACTTAAAAAATCGAAAAGCAACAAAAAATAGTTAAAAAATCGAAAAACAACAAAAACAATTAACAACAACTAGTTATATTTAACTATAACTACCCTGGAATTGCTGGAATTAGTTATGTTATTTAGTTCTGTTATTAGTACTGTATTTTTGTTAGTTAATTCTAACTTAAATATCCTTTAAAGGAGCTAAGTTGCTTATAGAACTAGTTACTTCTTACATTTCTAGAGGGAGTGTTAAAAATAAGCTACCCTATATAGCCTATTTTTATGCCTACTAGTTGCTCTATTACGTGACCCTTATTAGGTCTTGTTACATTGATTTTTAGTAGAGATATTGTTGTTACTAGATGCAAACATCTAGATTTAACTAAGGCAAAGTTACCTAACCTATAGTTAACTTTAACAGCGATTTTCTCTACAACTAGCAATGGTAGAAATTCAAGAAGTATACTATTTAAAAGCTAAGAATTAGGGCTATTTAATGATATAATTGTTAGATAGAGTTGCTTATAAGGGTTGCTTGTTATTAGTGGAATTTGTTAAATTATGTATATAGGCGTCTCGTTTGTATAGCTGTAAGTCGATTTTTTTGTTTTTATATAGTAAATCTTTTTGCGGAAATTATAAAGTAGCCTATAAGCCCCTTCTAGCAACTACAGCCTACTAATATAGTTAGTAGGTCTATAAGGGACTAGAAAGATTTAAGATTCTACCCTTACTTATTTGTTACAGCGCTCTTAATATAAGATACCACTATTATTATAGTTATCTACTGCCTCTACGTAATCTATACTATACACTACAGCTTGATTTAGGCCGCTGCTGCTTCCACTACGTGATAATTGCTAGGAGCAATTACAGGTGCTAAATCTAAGAGACCACTACCCTCTTCTATCTAGTCCTGTAATCCCTATTATTTTCAATACCTACCGACTATATCGGCGGGCCGTAGTCGCTAGAAGGGGCTCGTGGGCCACTTTATAATTTCCGCAAAAAGATTTACTATATAAAAACAAAAAAATCGACTTACGGCTATACAAACGAGACGCCTACGTGCACAATTTAACAAATTCCACTAATAACAAGCAACCCTTATAAGCAACCCTATCCAACAATTATACTATTAGATAGCCCTAATTCTTAGCTTTTGAATAGTATACTTCTTGAATTTCTACTATTGCTAGTTGTGGAGAAAATCGCAGTTAAAGTTAACTATAGGTTAGGCAACTTTGCCTTAGTCGATTCTAGATGTTTTGCATCTAGTAACAGCGATATCTCTACTAAAAATCAACGTAACAAGACCTAATGAGGGTCACGTGATAGAGCAACTAGTAGGCATAAAAAATAGGCTATACAGGGTAGCTTATTTTTAACAATAACTGTAAAGTAAAGCGCTAGAACTAGCAATATAAAGGTAAGGATGCTAAAGCGTCTGTAGGTAACGCTAGAGTAGCTAGAAGAGGCAAGATATAGGCAAAAGCAGCAGCTACTGTATACTATAGTAGCAATATAGTAAAAAGAGGCAAAGAAACTATTACTGTAGATTTATCTACTAGTTTACTGTTATAGGTAGTGTTGCTTGCTATCTACTTCTCTAATAAATTTAGCGGAATTAATAGCACTATTGTAGGTGCTTTAGCTAGCATTAGCTACATAGACTTACTCTTTATTCTATTAGCTAAGGTGCAGTTCTAAACTTAGTGTAATAGTCTTCTTTAGGAAAAGTATAAATTTAACGCTAAGGAAATAATTAAAGCCTACCTTAAGGACACTCCTATAAGTAGCAACACTGTATAGAAGTAACTTAACTATTACGTTACTAAAATTAATAAGTTAAATAAAAAGATTAACTAGGTTAAAATAGAGGCTAAAGGAGGTCTATTTAATAAGTAGTTTAACGAATTATAGACTGCTATCTACAGTATATACAACTAATTAAATAGCATAAGTTAATTTAATAAAGGTATTAATAATGTTATTAATAAAAACAAAACCCTACTAAAGGTTACTAGCAATATTAATATACTGCAGGCAGAAAACAGATACTTATAATATAAAATTAACTGTATTTATATAGACTTCTTAGAACGCTTAGCTAACTAGTTTATTGCTGTATAAAGCCTCTTTAGTAATAGATTTAGCACTATTTAATGTAGAAGAAGTGCTTAGTTTATGCTAATTAATCTATCTTTAATGTATTTCTCTCTGTTAATTCTACAAAAGATACCTCCTGTAGTAAAGCTAATATTAACTAAGGTAAAAACGCTAACTAAGAGGCTAGCTGTAGGTAAACTAATAGAAACACCTACTAAGCGTAAGACTAGTGCCTTCTAGGCAAAACTCTCCCTAAAGCCGCTAGAAACGTCCTTTAGCTTTACTTTCTAGAGAGAACTAATAGCCTACTATAACTAACTAACAATTTACTGCTATTAAGGATGCTTAGGGATTAGAATAGGCTGTATATATATAGAGAAATGCCCTAAAGGGATCTAACAGAAAATTAGCTTTAAGATAGATTAATTTTTAATACTTTTAACACTATATAGAACAATCTTACATAAAGAATGTGCTATATAGATTTAATAAATTAGCTTTATTACATAAGATTAATTTATAGGATTTAACATTGTTTAGAATAATTTTATATAACTTTACTTATATATAGGTTATAGAATAAGCTTTAACGCTCTATTAGGTTTAAGGAAATCTATTAATTTAATATATAGATTTAATAGTGTTACGGGATAATCCTACAGACCCGCAGGTCACTAGTGCACGTAACCGCAATTATGTATAAGTAGTTAGAAGCAACACTTAGGTAGTTAGATTGAACAATTAACTATTATTTACTAGAACACTATTACTAAATGCTCCTTACAGCAGCTCTTACAACTTCTCTTACGAATTATTGCATAACCTATTAAATTTAACAACCTATTGTTACTTCTAATAAACCTATATTAGATCCTACTGTAATAAGTAGTAGCAATTGCTTCTAATTGTTACTAACCCTTCTTAAGCTTAAAAAGCTAAAATTATAATATTTAAGATAGAGCAACTTTAGAAGAAGCTTAATAGAAAAAATTATATTTCTTTTACTAATAAAGAACTTAAAACTATATACTAATTCTATAAATTTTACTACTAAAATCTAGATTTCTAGATTTAAAAAAAGGATCTTATACCTTAGAAAAAAAGAAGCTTACTACTTTATTTTACTTACTATAAATTTATTAATAAACAGCTTAAATTATATAACTAACCTAAGCTAATAGAACTACCTTCTTACTAGAATACTATTAATACTTCTACAGTATAGTAGGTATAGAGATAGGTTAATAGAATTATTAATAAGGCTAAATCTACTAAACTTCTTATAGATTTACTAATAGTAATACTAGAAGGAAAAGCTAAGGCTAGATTATTTAGATCTAATAGCTTAAAAGACACTATTTATAAAGCTAGTGCTAGTTCTACCTAGGATATTAAAGGAAAGTAAATATAGAGATCTAGATTTACACTACTTATTAAGAACTTAAATCTATTAGATTTACCTTAAACTACTAAGAAGAACTTACTAATTAAAGAACTAGCTAAAATCTTACTACTTTTATAAGCTTACTAAAGGTTTTATACCCTTAAGCTAAAGTATAAAGTAAAGAAAGCAGTAAAGCTACTTAAAAAAGAGAACCTTTTACTAAAATAGCTTATAGGTTTTTCTATAGAAATTAATAGGTAACTTAGTAGAATTAAGGGAGAATTAATTAATAAAATTAGTAGATTATAGAGAGAATTAAACAATAAAATTACTACTCTTTAAGTAAAGCAATAATACTTAGCCTAAAAGATAGAGATTACACCTAAGCCTTAGAATAAATATAATAAATAATACTATACCTAATAAGGCTTCTAGCTTAAGGATTATAGATAAAGAGCTTTTAATCCTTACTTACCCCTAAAAAATAACTAAAACTAGAAGTAAGGTTAAAAGTAACCCCTAAGTAAAGGAAACTATATAACGTAAGGATACTCTAAATACTCTAGTACTTTTCTAAAAAAATAGAAGCTACTATAATTTCTAAAGAATCTATTAGAGTAATACTACAACAGTAAGGCTAAAAAGAGCTAAAATACTAAAAAAGACTAGAATTAAGTATTTAGTAACTTTAAATATTAGTATATAAATTAATAAGCACTATACTATATTAAAAATAATAATCTCTAGCTAAATCTAGTAGATAAAAGGCTAGATCTATATTAGAAACAGAATAACTAAGGTAATATATAGTTCTAAACCCCTAAGGAATAAATAGATTCTATATAGAAAATTACTAATATTAGTTACTTTAAACCCTTTAACAATAGAAATATCTATAAGCTAATTTTATATAAAGGAAAGCACACTATTTTCTACAATATAGAGCTATAGATCTAAGCTGTTAAAGACTACTATAGCTATAGTGTAATTAACGCCTAAGAAGCTATTTATATTAAGCTCTAAACCCTCTTTAAAGGGAATATATTAATATAGTATAAGTAGCATCTAGATTACTATAAAAAAATAGCTATTTTTAGCAGTTTAAACTCTATTTACACTACTATCTATAAAGAATTTAGTATATAGATCTAGAATATAATAATATAGCTAAATTTAGCTAAGTTTATAGAGTAAAATATAATTAAAGAAAAATTATTTAAGGAATTTACCTCTAGAGTATTCTAATATACCTATATAAATAGTAAAACTATAGATCTTTAGCTCCTTTTAAGACTCTATTATAAGCTATACTTAGGATTACAATAGCTATACTTAATTCTAATAGTAAAAGACCTAAGATCTATATATATTACTATAGTAGATAATAAGGTTAAAGATCTATAAGAATACCTTAAGGATCTAGAAAAATAATAAAAGTTAGAAAACTATAAGGAAGGTACTAATGCTTACTACACTTAGAGTAAATCTAATAGTAAGAACTTTAAAAATAATAAAGCAGCTTAAGGTAACTAAGCTAACTAGAATAGAAGCAATAGTTAATTTTAGTTCTAACCTCTATTCTATAAAAATTACTAGAATAATTATACTTAATACCTACTGTAAAACTAAGGGAATTAGCTGCTAAGAGAGCAGTAACTCTAGCCTTAGTAGAACTAGGATTTAGAGGCTAGCTAGAATTATTAGCTAAAGCTACAGTATCCTTAGCAGCTTTAACGTTTTTAACAATAGAGCCTACTATAGAATAATAAGGAATATACCTATATAATAACGTTTAAAGATAAATCTAACTAAGAAGACTATAAGAAGTACCTTAAAAGCTATAGATACTAGCTAATAGAAGAAGAAGAAACAGTTAATGCTAAGGAACTACTAACTAGCCTAGAATCTAACTTTATTAAAACTGTTAAAAATAAGCTACCCTGTATAGCCTATTTTTATGCCTACTAGTTGCTCTATCACGTGACCCTTATTAGGTCTTGTTACGTTGATTTTTGGTAGAGATATCGCTGTTACTAGATGCGAAACATCTAGAATCGACTAAGGCAAAGTTGCCTAACCTATAGTTAACTTTAACAGCGATTTTCTCTACAACTAGTAATGGTAGAAATTCAAGAAGTATACCATTTAAAAGCTAAGAATTAGGGCTTTCTAATAATATAATTGTTGGATAGAGTTGCTTATAAGGGTTGCTTATTATTAGTGAAATTTGTTAAATTGTGCATATAGGTATCTCGTTTATATAGCTGTAAGTTAGTTTTTTTATTTTTATATAGTAAATCTTTTTGCGGAAATTATAAAGTAGCCTACAAGCCCCTTCTAGCGACTACAGCCCGCTAATATAGTTAGTAGGTCTATAAGGGACTAGAAAGATTTAAGATTCTACTCTTACTAAGTTCGTTATAGCGCTCTCAATATAAAGATACTACTATTACAGTTATCTATTGCCTCTACGTAATCTATACTATACACTACAGCTTAATTTAGGCCGCTGCTGCTTCCACTACATAATAATTGCTAGGAGCAATTATAGGTGCTAAATCTAAGAGACCACTACCCTCTTAGATATCTAGTTCTGTAATCCCTATTATTTTCAATAGGTTATAAGCCCAGAAGACCTATCTGCAAGCTAGTAGCCCGCTGAAAATCTACTATTGTGTACTGTATTACCCACTAGAAGCTATATTGAGACCTACGCTAGCAGCTATTGCTGCTATTAGTAGCTTGCTGGAAGCTATTAATACCTGCTGCACATACATCGCCAGCCACTATACTAGTGTTTTTATTCTGCCCACCCTGTGCCTCCTGCACTCTATACACCCTATACATACACACTTTTGAAGCTATTCTTAATAGCTAGGTTCTATTGTTGCGCAATATCAAAATATACACATCTGCACACATTACATTCGCACTGTAAATCGTTTTATTAGGCACTGCTTAATTAATTATTTCTATTAAGAAATAAGCTTAGCGCTGCACTGCATTGCTTGTTGTTGTGCTATTATCTTGTATATTGTGCACCCTGTGCACCTCTGTTAGTAGCTATACTACAATTTGTAGTGCACGCCTAACAGCTCTTATTGCGGATATTCCTATGTTTTTAGTCGCAAAATCAATTTATATAGTAATCCTACTGGTTAGGATTTTAAAGTGGAAATTAGCTAGATATCCCTAAATTAGCTGTGCCTAGGTCTCCACTGATTTATTAGAACCTAATTAGAGAAGAATCTCCTGAATTTTTTGGCTAAAAATAGCTAGAACCTATGTTTTTGTGCCTCTTACGACCGCTTGTTAATCTAGTCTGCTATACAAATTGTATGCGTATACAGATCGCGATATAACGCAGCCTTTAGAGCCTGTTATACCTATTACGAAAGAAATTAGAGAAAAATCTCAGTATAATTTCTAAAGATATAGGGCACTTCTAGCCTATATTTAGTAAGAATTATTACTGTTATTTACTACTATTTCCACTGTAATTTGGCTATAATTAGCTATAAAGAGCGTTAAATTAGCTATATTTTAAACCCTTAAAATGGCACCAAAAGGAACAGGCAAGGGAAAGAGCACAAGCCCTAAACGGGGTAGTGGTTCTAGTACACTAGCTACAGCTGCTGCTACTAGCTTTCCTAGTCTAGCTAGATCCCCCCCTTAGCCAGTAGATTCCTCTTCTAATGAAGAAGATTATACAGCTAAGAAGGCTCTAAAAGAAGCTAGATTAGCTTCTGAAAGAGTAGTGTAAGTCTATAATATACAAGCTGATCTAAAAGCTTAAATGGATAAGCAACAAGAGACCCTAAATAGATTTATTAGGTATAGTGAAGCAAAACAAAGCTAAAATAAAGGTAATATAGCTGATTTACTAAGTAAATTAGATACTATAATTACATCTATAGGTAATCTCTCTATAGGGTCTCCCTCTAAGGTAGTAGATCTTGTTACTTCTAAAAGAGCTTCTAAAGTCTCTTTTAAAGCCCCTAAACCTTCTAGTTCCTCTAATAGTGCTACTTTTCTGCCTACTTTTAATGAAGGCACTATAAAAGAGCTAAATAAGAAGGTCTACTTAATTCTAGAGGCTGCTAAGGTAAAAGGCCCTAAAAATTTTAAACAATAGAAGCAAGCTTTAACTATTTAATTTAGAGCCCTAGGATTCCCTTAATTTATTAATAATCCTAGTATAGCTAATACTTTAGTAGATTTAGAACAAGCTATTATCCTTATAATTATAAGAGATAGTTGCTAATCTAGACCTTAAGCTGCTATAAGCTAGCATAAGTCCTCTGTAGATGCCTATAACGTTCTAGTTAGGCAATATTTATAGAGTGCTAAAATACAACGTAGTACGCTATATACTAGTTATTACAACTTATTGTTTTCGAACTATAAGGGATCTTTAGAGGCCTTTAATGCTAAATTTAATAATTTACTAGCTAGATTACAGCTCTATAGTGTAGCTATTAATCCTATTAACTAGGTAAATTATTATATTAATGCTTTAAAGAAGACCTTCCCTAGCTAGGCTAAAAGGCAGCAATATTCTATTAGAGCTGCTAGAGCATAAGGTCTATCTGTAAAAATGCTGAATTTACAGTTCCTTATAGCTGATTTATTAGAAGAACAAAGAGATAAAAGCTTCTCTATATCTAAGGCTCTTAGTTATAAAGCTTCTAATTCTAATGGTTCTAATAATAAGGCTAATTAAGGAAAGAATCCTCCTAATTAGAAGAAGAATTCTAATTCTAATTCTAATAATTCTAATGCCTCTAAAGAAAAAGATATAGATAAAGCCTTAAAGAATAAGAAGAAGTAGAAGGGCCGAAGAAGAAGTAACAAAAATTCTAGGAATAAGGATAGAGAAGCTGCTTTTGCTATAGGTTGTTATAACCTATCTACTAGCAACCAGGATACTATAGAATCTAATAATTCTAGCAGTTCTAGTAGTAATAATTCTTACGACTTAGATACAGAATCTACTACTAGTGATACTAGTACTACTAGTAATAATACCCCTTCTTTTAATTACTCTAACGGAATAATTAAAAACTCCTTACTATACGATATAGGTTCTACCTGTTATATAGTTAACAATAAGGCATTTTTTAGGACTTTTAAGCCTATAAAAAAGGGTAAAACTGCGCCTATTGCTACTGGAGGAGGTTCTATTTATCCTAAAGGACAGAGAACTGCTGTATTCTAGGTACTAGTTAGTATAAATCCAGCTAAATATAGACCTTTAGCTCTAAAGGATGCTCTATATTGCCTAGGTTTAGATACCAACCTAATTAGTGGTCTAAAGCACTATTTAACAGGGGGCACTCTCCTTAGAAATCAGCTATTTCTAGCTGATAGAAGCTGCTGTAGGCTTCTAAATCCTAAAAAGCATGGTTTCTTCTTACAGCTTAAGGGGCAAGAGACCCCTAGAGTGTGTAAAAACCACGTAAATCTCTCTTATATAGGATTTAGTAGTTATAATAGCAATTATAATACTAGTTATCCTATAGAGGTTCAAATCCCTTAACAGCCTAGTTTTAATCCAGAGGAATATAGCCGAATCGAGGAATTATCTAACTTTAAAGAAGAAGAAGCAGATAATACCAATAACAATGCTATAGAGCCATTAGCCCTAGTTCCTAAACGGGCTCCTAGTTAGATTCCTTCTAATAACGGGGATTTAGAAGGTCTAAATCCTAAGTTGCTGGATATTGGAGGAAATAGCTGTCTAGATCCCTTAAACGAGGCCCGTGGTTCTCAAGAGATCTAGCAAGATAGGGAGCAACAGGAAGCTAGCTCTAATAATAATTCTAGTAGTAATTCTCCTACTACTGCTTCTTCTTCCTATAAGAAGCTCTTAGAATTAGCTGCTACTTAGCACGTTAGATTAGGGCATATAGGACTCCCTTTACTAAAGAAGACTGCTTCTATTACTAAAGGTATTCCTAATTTTACAAAAATCAAGGAAAAGGATTTTAACTACCTAGCTTGCAATTAAGCTAAAGCTATTAGAAGACCTAGTAAGTATGCTATTCCTAACCCCCCTAGATGTTTAGATATTATAGAGGGAGATACCATTAAGATAGAGCCTATACTGCACAATAAGAGGCCTCTAGTTCTTTTTCTAATTAATAGAAAATTACAGTATAAGTAGTCTTTTAATCTAGCTAATAAAGAGGGTTCTACTCTTTATAGCTGTATTAAAGGCTTCTTTAAGGAGTTAAAGAACTAGTATAACTGCTACCCTAAACACCTTTATTTTAATAGTAGTACAGAAATTAATACTAGGTTGTAAGCTTAGCTATCTTCTAAGGGTATTTGCTTTAGCACCTCTTGCCCCTATATTTATAAACAGAATAGGCTAATAGAGAGAGCTATAAGGGTACTTCTAGACCGTTTGCGTGCTACCCTACAGTGGTTATAATTACCTCTATATCTATAGTCTTACATCCTTCCTGCTATAGTGGATTTAGTTAATACTACTGCAAATAGTACTAAACTACTAAGTCCTAAACAGCTATATCTAGCTAATTTAGAGCCTTCTAAGACCTATAAGCCTAATTTTACTAAAATAAGGGCTATAGGCTCCTATTGTAAAGTTCTAATTCCTTTAGAACAACAATCTAGGTTGCAGAAGCTAGCTAAAAGAACTATTCCTAGTAGACTTTTAGCTACACTAGGTTCTAATATATATTTAATATACATCTCCTCTAAACGAGCTGTTATAAAGACTAACTTCGTTAAAATTATAGAAGGAATAGGTTCTATTTTATAGGGCATCCCTAAGGTTCCTATTGGTTCTATAGTGGATAATCCTTTAGAGGGAGAAATTAATAACTAGCAGCAATTAGTGGATAATTATACTCTTAAGTATCCTTATCCTAGTTATCTAGATGTACTAAATTATCCACTAGAACCTGTAGATTAAGCTCTTCTACTAAGCAACCCTATAGAAGCTATAGAGGCCCCTAAAGCCCCTATACCTATAGAAACACCTATAGAAGCTACTATAGAAGCTAAAGCTAATGCTGATGCTATAGATTTAGATGGAGACATATTTTCCTTAATTAAGGATCTATGCTTTAAGGCAAGGACTAAAGCAGCTATTACTTCTAATAGTAATAAGGATAAACTTCCTAACATATAGAAGCAAGCCCTAAAAAGCTCTGCTAAGCAGCATTAGATAGAAGCTACCTATAGCGAATTTAAGCAGCTATTAGCTGCTAGAACCTTTAAATTTATAGGGAAAGACTAAGTACCTAAGGGCTGAAGAGTTCTAAAGAATAGGCTTATTTATAGGCTTAAAAAGGATAAAGAAAATAATTCTATTAAATATAAGGCCTGCCTTATTGCTAAGGGATTTATACAAATAGAAGGTTAAGACTATCTAGAGACCTTTGCTGCAACTAGTATTCCTCCTAGCTAGCGTATATTATTAGCTCTTGCAGCTTTTAATAACTAAGAAGTTAAGTAAATCGACTTTATAGGAGCGTTTTTAAATAGCAAGCTAAAGGAAGCTATTTATATAGAAATCCTAAATAGATTCGTTGAATTTGCAGAGTAAGCATCGCTATTAGTAGCTAAGCTACTAAAAAGCTGTAATTACAAGCCCTCTAAAGAGCAGGTAATTAAGCTAGAAAAATCCCTCTATAGTCTAAAGTAAAGTCCTAGAGAATAGCAGTAAATTCTAACAGAATTACTTTAAAAGCATAGATTTAAACCTCTTATATTAGACCCAGCAGTCTTTTATAACCTAGCTACATCTATATATATTGCTACTTATGTAGATAACTGTCTTCTAATTAGGCCTAATTTATAATACATCAATAAGCTTAAAAAGCTACTAAATTAAGCTTATCTAATAGAAGATAGAGGACCAGCAGAATTCTTCCTAGGCGTTTAAATCACCTGTAATAGGTCTAAAAGATCTATTAAAATCCATTAATCTTAATATATCCTTAAAGCTCTAGAAAGATTCAAAATGCTAGATGCTAAGCTAGCTTCTATCCCTATATAGCTAGGAATTCTAAAGCAACTAGTTACAAAACTCCTCTTAAAATCCGATTATAAGCTTTATTAGAGCATAATAGGCACTATAATGTACTTAATGTTGCTAACTAGAGCTAATATTGCTTTTTCTGTTCAGTAGCTATCAACCTTCCTAGCTAAGCTCTATATAGAGCACCTAAATGTCTCTAAGCACCTCCTAAGGTACTTAAGTGGTACTAGAAGCTTTGCTATTATTTATAAGCATTCTATACCACTAGGGTCTTCTTCTAAAGCTTCTAGCTCTAAAGAAGTACTTAAGACCCTCCTTAGTTATTGCAATAGCGATTTTACTAGTAACAAAATCTCTTCTAAATTAACCTATACTTATCTATATAAGCTAGCTAGTGGACCTATTAGCTGGAAATCGAAGAAAGCTAGTACTATTGCCCTTTCTACCTTAGAAGCAGAATCCAATGTATTATTAGAAGCTATTAGGGAATTAAAGTGGCTCTACAGCCTTTTTAAGGAGATAAAGCTGCCTTTAACCCCTCCTATTCCTATTAGGTGTAATAATTAAGGCGCTATAGTTACTGCTTACAACCCTATGTTGTATAGTAGAACTAAGCACACCCTTTTAAAGTTTAACTACATTAGGGAAAAGATTCGTAAAGGTATAGCTAAGGTTAGTTATATTAATATAAATTAGATGCTAGTAGATAGCCTAACTAAGCCTCTTACTATCTAAAAGCATTAACAATTTATTAAGTTACTAGAGCTTTCTAGCTAGCTTATAAAAGCAATAAAAACACTTAAAAAATCGAAAAACAATAAAAACAATTAACAATAACTAGTTATATTTAACTATAACTACCCTGGAATTGCTGGAATTAGTTATATTATTTAGTTCTATTATTAGTACTATATTTCGTTAGTTAATTCTAACTTAGATATCCTTTAAAGGAGCTAAGTTGCTTATAGAACTAGTTACTTCTTACATTTCTAGAGGGAGTGTTAAAAATAAGCTACCCTATATAGCCTATTTTTATGCCTACTAGTTGCTCTATTACGTAACCCTTATTAGGTCTTATTACGTTAATTTTTAGTAGAGATATCGCTGTTACTAGATGCAAAACATCTAGAATTAACTAAGGTAAAGTTGCCTAACCTATAGTTAACTTTAACAGCGATTTTCTCTATAACTAGCAGTGGTAGAAATTCAAAAAGTATACTATTTAAAAGCTAAGAATTAGGGCTTTTTAATAATATAATTGTTAAATAGAGTTGCTTATAAGGGTTGCTTGTTATTAGTGGAATTTGTTAAATTGTGCACGTAAGCGTCTTATTTATATAGCTGTAAGTCGATTTTTTTGTTTTTATATAGTAAATCTTTTTGCGGAAATTATAAAGTAGCCTATAAGCCCCTTCTAGCGACTACAGCCCGCTGATATAGTTAGTAGGTCTATAAGGAACTAGAAAGATTTAAGATTCTACCCTTACTAAGTTTGTTACAGCGCTCTCAATATAAAGATACTACTATTACAGTAGTCTATTGCCTCTACGTGATCTATACTATACACTACAGCTTAATTTAGGCCGCTGCTGCTTCCACTACATAATAATTGCTAGGAGCAATTACAGATGCTAAATCTAAGAGACCACTACTGTTACGGTGGGATCCGACGTAGGTTTATCGGAAGTAACGATAGGTTGTTGGATTCGACAGGTCATGCAATGATTCGTGAGAGGAGTCGTAAGAGTTGCTGTAAGGAGCATCTAGTAATAGTATTCTGGTAAATGATGGTTGATTGTTCAACCTAACTACCTAAGTGTTGCTTCTGACTACTTATACATGATTGCGGTCACGTGCACTAGTGACCTACGGGTCTGTATGATTATCCCGTAACAACTACCCTCTTAGATATCTAGTCCTGTAATCCCTATTATTTTCAATAAAAACCTATTTTGCTAAAAGTAAAGAAAAGTAAAAGAAGAAGGTTTAAATAGAGGCAGACTAAAAGAATTTATAGGGAATCTAGATAGAGTAAGTAGTTAAAGTAGTTATAAGGCTATAGCTTATTAAATCTAGCATTCTAAAGTTAAATTTCTTCCTAAAGATTCCTATTTAATTCTATAATAAGGGACTGTTACATTAGATCTACCTAGATACTAGAACCTCTTTAGTGTTAGTTAATAAAGTATAGTTAACTTAGTTTAGTTAAAATATAAAATAGGCAAAAATAGAGCTAAAACTAGTTACTAAAGTGCAATTGTCCTTCTATATCTCTAAGACAGCTACATTTAACTTCTATATCCCTAAATCTATATATAGCGTACTTATAACTAGCTATTTTATAGTTATAGCTAATGTAATAAGTAACCTAGAACTAAAGCTCCTTCTAGGTTTAACCTTTCTCTATAATTATAGTGTTAAAATCGATTTTATTCGCTCTAGAGCTACTATTAGGTCTATTTATAATATAGTTATAGAAATAGGTATCTTTTAGCTAATTTTAAAGATTCTATATTAGAATGTAACAGCAGTATAAGCTATAATAATTTCGCTAAAATTGTAGAAGTATATTCTAGTTAAATAGAAGGAGGTACTAGTTAATAAGAAGGCTACTGCTTACTATATATACTTAAAATCTAACCTTATTCTAGATGTATTGCTTAGTATAACTAACTAGGAATAAATAGTAGCCTATAACTATTTAGATAAATTTATTATAATCTAGAAAAATTAAAAGGTTACTTATCTTTAGTATAATAAAGGGCTTAAGGCTAACTATATAATTATAAACCTATTTAATTTATATATATATTTTTCTAAGGATATTGCACTTAATAATAGTTTATTACCTACAGAAGATTATAAGACTTAAGAAGAAGGTAACAGTAGTAGATTTAACCCTAAGAAAGTTAATAATAGTATCTCTATATATAGAATCTCTTATTCTAAGAATATACTATATATCTACAATAAATATAAGGTTAAGGTAGAAAACTTAAACCTAAATATTGCAGCTAAACTTATTAACTTAATAGATAAATACAATATTTATTATAATAGAGGTATTATTTCTATACCTAAAGACTAATATATAAGAGTAAATCTAGTAGATAAATAGTAGAAGCAGCTAAAATCTATTTAAATCTACCTACTAGGAGCTAAAGATAAAGCTAAGCTAGATAAGGTTTATAATAAGCTATATTTAAGTAGAAAGATATTATATTTAGACAACCTAGTAGCTATAGCCTACCTAGCCTTTATAGTGTAAATTAAAACCTTAATAGAAAGAAAAGAATAAGTTATAGTTAATATAAGGCTACTTAATAGTGTAGTAATACTAAATATATACTCTTTACTAGATTAATTAAACATTATAGTAAATATATATAGTAAGAAGATGTTTTTACTCTTTAATATATTAGGGTTTTTCTACTAGCTTTTTGTAAGATAAGAGCATTAATCTTATATAGTAGTAATATTAAAATAAGAATTAAAAGTATTAAATATAGCGCTTATAGGCTTTAAGAATGCATTAGCTTTTACTTAATAGTATATAAACTAATTATTTTAAAAGCACTAATATTTTATATAAATCTATATTAATAACATTATTATATTCTCTAACTCTACTAAGGACTACCTTATATACCTTAATATAGTTTTATTAATTCTAGAGAAAAATAAGTTAATAATAGCTATAAAGAAGTTATTTATAGACTACTTAGCTATTTAGCTATTAGGTTTTATTATTAATAGCAATAGAATTACTAATATAAATAATAAGCTAAAAGCTTTTTAAAAACTTAAGTTTCTAGTAGATCTTATAAATCTAAAGACCTTTATTAGTATAGCTAGCTTTTTATAGAAGAGTATTCTATAGTTTAATATATAAATTTACTTACTATAGAAATAAAAGACTACTTTACTATAAGAGCTTTATAAGAAAGACTTAACTAATAGTTTACTAAAACTAATATACTAAAAGAAAGCTTAAGAAGTAACGTTTTTACTAAAACCTAAGAAAAAGAAAGTATTCTAAAAGGTAAAAGTATACCTTAATAAAAATACTATTCTATAGCACTATAACTCTAGTAAGTATTTATTCTTTAAAGTTAACGCTTATAAGGAAGAATTTAGGCTCTTTATCTTCTAGCTTATAGGTAAATAGAACAGTTACAGTATACTTAGTAAAGATATTAAAAACAATAAGCTTTAACTAATTCTTTTTCTCTTAAGATATACTTTTAACCTAAAGAAACGTTATAGATTAACTAAGGTAGAGGTAGCTATAATTATATAAAGTGTCTAAAAGCTATAGAAAATAGTTTAATTTAACTACTACACTATTAATATTATTATAGACTACTTATTAGCAAAAGGGATTATTAAATATACCTTACTTACTACAATAGATCTAGATAAAGCTAACCTAAAATTAGCTAAAGTAGTTAATTATTTATTATAATTTAACCTAAGAGTTTTCTATATACTAAAAGTGCTAAATATAGTGCTAAATATACTCTTTAGGTTACTAGTTACAGTTTTATACTAAGAGAAGGCTTATAATAGCAAATTTAATAAGCTTAATATAAGTGTATTTTTTGCTAAAGAATATAGCGCTATAGCAGTATTAAATAAAGGTTTAAAAGAGGAAATTGTTTAAGGCTATAGTTTTAATCTAAAGTTTAGCAGAATTATAGAAGGTATTAAGGACTTTTATAAAAAGTAGAATTAATAAAATTAATAATAAAGACTAAGGATTCTGCTGTATAAATAGACTCTATAAAATAATAAACTTTTATACTATTATAATAGAAAAGGCCTATTTTAACTGTATATATCTATAAAGGTTGTAGAATCTATTCTTAAAATAGTTTATAATAATTAAAACTATTTTAGTGCTTATAGAATAGCACTAAAATTGTAGGCAGTTTACTTTCTATAGATATATAAGTAGATTTAAATCTATATTGCTTACTGCTGCACCTATAAAGAAAATGTAATTAACTATAGTAAGCTACTAAAGGAATTAAGGTTATTAGAGTTAGTTTTAATGCTTTTCTATATAATTTTACTTAATTTTATTACTAATATACCTAAAGTTAGCTTAATAAACACTTTATAGCAAAAAGATAGATATAGCTTCTATAACTTACTATATCTAGTAAATTACCTATTTAGTAAGTAAATAATCCTTATATTTAAGCATATAATATATATAGTAGAAATTTAGGTAGAACTACTCTTATAGATACTGTATTTATTAGACTAAAGCCTTCTTAAGTAGATTATAAGCAACTAAGATCTAAAGTTTATTTCTAACGTTTAAAGAAGTATATTTACCTAAATTAGAAGTAAATTACTTATAGCTATAGCTTACTACCTATAGATAAATAGAACAGCTAAACAGAAGAATTAAATAGTTATTATTGCTATTTAATACTATATAGTTATAAATCTAGATATACTATAGACTGTAATACTTCTAGCACTACAGTACTAACTTAATAATGTAGTAGTAGCTAATATAGGGATTTTCTTTAATAAACTTATATATAGTTTCTAACTAGCTACTATTATTAATTTAATCTAATTAGATAATGTTTCTAGCAATAGAATAGATATAAGCAATATAGCTATACTTTAGAAGCTATATTAGCAAGAGGTAGAAACAGCTATTAGTATAGTAAATACCTTAAGTAAGATTAAATATAACGCCTAGTATAAGCTTATTAACATTAAAGTAGAGAATATAGTCTATTTATAATTACACTAAGGATATATACTTCTAAGAAAGCTAAAAAAGAAATAGTCTCCTTAATAGGTAAAGCTATATAAGGTTCTTATAAAAGTAAGCCTATTATTATTTTACCTAGATTTCCTACTAGATTTATATATATACTTAGTAGTATTAGTAGCTTACCTTTAGAAGCTAAGATAAAGTAAAGACCCTTTTAACTAAAAAGAGTAACTACTACTGCTAATTGTAATAAAAGGGTTTAGTATAGAGAACTATTAGGAAATTAAGCGAATTTACGCCTATTAAATCTAATATTTCTGCAGTAAGTTAAGTAAGCTATATTTAGAATTCCTTATACAATAGAAAGGGTTCTTTACTAAAGATAACTAATAGATTACTAAAGATAAGCTTAAAGTTAATGCTTTTAAAATTATAAATAAATATTAATAGAAGCACTCTATAAATTAAGAAGAAAAGTATTAGCGTTATTAAAAGAGTAATATAGCTTACTAAAAAACCTTAAATTAGCTAGTAGAAGCCTACTACTAACTCTTTTCTTTATAAGTCTTAAATTTCCTTTATTATATAATAGATTATTTAAATCTTTTAGTATCTCTTTCTTTATTTCTTTATTTATTATTATTAGAACTATTAAAATTAACCTATATTATAGAGTTATAGAAGGTTAGGAAGAAAACACCTATAAATCTATATACTATTGTTTTAACCTACTTTTTCTGTAAATTTACCTTTACTTTTATAAATTTTTATGCTTTTTACTATATAACCTTTTTATTATACCTTTATATATTATAAAGTCTTTATAAATTTATTAATACTATTGCAGCTGCTGCTCTTTCTATCCCTTTAGGCTATTATTTAGCTACTTTTAACAGTTAAACACTAAAATACTACACTAAAGGCAATAGACTGCCTATAGAGTAAATTCCTATAGCCTATAGAACTAATTAGCCTCTATAGAGCTACTTCTAGCCCCTTCTGTTCCTTTTATAGAAAATCTACTACTATTATTCTTTTCTTTTAGTAGTTTAAAATTATTAATTCTAGCGAACCTAGATAGCTTATTCTAAGAAGGGAATAACAATAGTAACTACACTTAAGCTATAATACTACTACTATTTAAACCTAAAGAAGAATATATTGCTTCTAATATATATATTAATTATAACAATAGTTTTAACACTAAAAGTAAAGGTTTTAAGTTTAAGGAGCAGGAATATAACTATAAAGGTAATACAGTAGCTATAGAGCTAAATAACATTAAAACTTATCTTATATTACTTAATTTCTACTGCTTATATAGCACTTTTAGTAGGCCTAGAAGTGCTAAGAGCACCCTAAAAGTTAATAAGTTTATCTTTAGCACTATTTCTATAGAAATTAAAGATAATATTAACATTACTAATATAGAGCCTATTATAGAGGACTATAGTTAGTATTGCTACACTAATAGAGCTAAAGAAAAGGTATAGAATATAGAAAATACTATCTATACTTATACCTATAAATTTGCCCTTAAAGGCAGTATAATAGATAAAACTAGTATTAAGGTCTTTAAAGACAATATATATTACTTACTCTAGCAGAATATAGTAATATATATCTTTAGGATTTAGAATAACTATAAAGTAAAGCGCTAGAACTAGCAATATAAAGGCAAGAATGCTAAGGCATCTATAAGTAACACTAGAGTAGCTAGAAGAGGCAAGATATAGGCAAAAGCAGCAGCTACTATATACTACAGTAGCAATATAGTAAAAAGAGATAAAGAAACTATTACTATAGATTTATCTACTAGTCTGCTGTTACAAGCAGCGTTACTTACTATTTACTTCTCTAATAAATTTAGCGGGATTAATAGCACTATTGTAGGTGCTTTAGCTAGCATTAGCTGCATAGACTTACTCTTTATTCTATTAGCTAAGGTGCAATCCTAGAGCTAGCGTAACAGTCTCCTTTAGAAGAAGTATAAATCTAACTATTGAAAATAATAGGGATTACAGGACTAGATAGAAGAGGGTAGTGGTCTCTTATATTTAGCACCTGTAATTGCTCCTAGCAATTATCACGTAGTGGAAGCAGCAGCAGCCTAAATCAAGCTGTAGTGTATAGTATAGATTACGTAGAGGCAGTAGATAACTATAATAATAGTAGTATCTTATATTAAGAGCGCTGTAACGAACAAGTAAGGGTAGGATCTTAAATCTTTCTAGTCCCTTATAGACCTACTGACTATATTGGCGGGCTGTAGTCGCTAGAAGGGGCTTATAGGCTACTTTATAATTTCCGCAAAAAGATTTACTATATAAAAACAAAAAAATCGACTTACAGCTATACAAACGAGACGCTTATGTGTACAATTTAACAAATTCCACTAATAACAAGCAACCCTTATTAGCAACTCTATCTAACAATTATACTATTAAATAGCCCTAATTCTTAGCTTTTAAATAATATACTTTTTGAATTTCTACCACTGCTAGTTGTAGAGAAAATCGCTGTTAAAGTTAACTATAGGTTAGGCAACTTTGCCTTAGTTGATTCTAGATGTTTTGCATCTAGTAACAGCAATATCTCTACCAAAAATCAACGTAACAAGACCTAATGAGGGTCACGTGATAGAGCAACTAGTAGGCATAAAAATGGG
>JFHB01000308.1:0-26488 GCA_000729835.1 Atkinsonella hypoxylon
TGGACGGCGTTCCGTCAAGGTAGTGTGGTGGTGTGCCTTGACGAACCGCGCCTGAAGGCCCAAGTCCACTCTTGCTGCCCACTCTGGCACCGCTCGGATAGGTGCATAAATGCAATATTGACCCATCAAACTTTGTCAACAGCACGCCCCCTTCTCGCCCTGTGCCACTTCCCACCCCCTTGATTATTATTTTTTTCTTTGGTCTTTTCTTTTTTTTGTTTCTATTAGAGTTCCCATGTCCATCTCAATGCGTCCACCCCCTCCAACTCCAACTCCGCCCTATGTTATCCACACAGAGACAGGACAAATTAAACGACGGGTCCGGCAGACCCATACATACCCTGAACCCACCCGTGAAATTTTGTCACCACGTACGCGGCCACAGCCGATCGTTATCCTGGCAAGAGGTAACAGTGGGAAGACCGCCACATCGATGATCCAAGCTGTCGTGGATCCAGAGATCCTCTCGGACCTGGCCGGCCATCTCATCCCCAGGGCCTTTTTAGACCTCCCCCATCCTTTCCGGGCCATATTTTATTAAACCCAGCCCTTCCCCTCCCCCTCTTTCATCTGCCTCTTCCTTACCGAGAACACCCCTTTGCTCGGATCTGGTCCTTAATTAACAACAGCAAGAAAAGCCAAGAGCATTTACTTGTCCTCGTTTCTCTTGCTGGACGCGAGTAGGACCAGCCCTGTCAAACTTATGTCAAAGACACATCCTTAACTTCAAACCAGGACACAGCTCAAAAGATCCCAGCAAAACTTGTTTCATCCGGGCCTCAAACTTTATCGAATCCAATCCAATCCAATAAATTGCTATTGCGTTGCAGTTTCTCCGCTTTCAAGCTGTTCTTCGGAGGTCGGGTTGTCGTCTCATGCCTGGGATCGGTTTATAGCCGTCCTACTTTATACCAGCAACCGAAACAAGAGCTTGGAGCATATGCGCCACAACCTGCCGACTATAACTATACCAGGCATGTCTTCCACCACAACCTTTGCTTCTCAGCCCTACAGATCTTGCTTCTCTGCCTCTTCTGAGTCTGGACACTCTACCGATACATCTTCCGCCTCTGGATACCGTTACAGCATGGACTCTACTGCCTCCCGACCTGTTGCCTCCGTCGAGATCCTTCGCTGCATGCGCTGTGCTCGCTCAGTGGAAGCTACATCAACTGACGATGTAAGCTCGACCGGTATGGTTCGCATCGCTCACAATCTCTACTACTGCGAGCGCTGTGCAAAGGCAGTTGGCTACAAATAGGCATCGAGCTACGCACAAACATCAGACGACCATGACATTTATCGAGTGTGAACTTCAACTTGGCTCAGCAGCGAAAAACTCATCAACTCTTGCATATCGGCACGATCTTCAGCGCACACATACGTGTAGCGCAAACTTATGTTATATACCATTATCGAAAGTCCTGGTTGAACTTTCGTCAGCGAACTATATATAGAAAGGATACCCCCCGCAATCAGAACCGTCATAGTTGCGAATCATAATAAGGACAAGGACACGGACACGCACTCTTCGAGACATCCCAAAAAGCCAACTGTAACAATCACGGCGACCTTCTATTCCCTCGTGCGATTGCAGCTTACTTACCTCCGGCCGCGGAACTCAATGACTTGGGGTACACTACGTCGAGCACTTCGGAACCTTACCTCCTTACAACACGTTACTGGGGAAAGGTCTTGGTCAGCATGGTTACCTGGATACACAGCCTCTACAACTCGGGTGGCCGATTGTCGACGAATTACTTGACACTCTGGCAGTGTGCTAGAATATATGCCTCGGTAATAAGCCTCGCCAAGACCAACAAATACACAAGGCGAGGCACTTGGTCTTCGATCGCCAGATACAAACGCCTGACTTTTGCTGGGCTGGATTGTAACTGCATTCTTGTAGCGGAGTCAGCATATGCCAGAGCGATACATGAGAGGCGTCGGCCACGTTGCGGAGCTTCGGTCAACCGTGCTGAGCGAAACTTGGCATTTTCAGGCGGCGTGTGCGAGGAGGATTGGCTGCCGCTCTTGAAATATGATTTGATTTATTTTGTCTTTTTATTGATTTCTCGGGATTGAGGCTTGCTGGCCCTATTCTTTTCTGTGCTTTTTTTTTTATTTTTTTAGGCGAGTCGACGGCATAGAACAAGTGCAGGCGCTTGAAATCTCATGATAATACCCCAAAAGCCATTGGCATTACAGTCGCTTTGAACGGCAACTTTTATTGGTCCATGTAATCATGCATATGAAAATTCGAATTATTTGGTCTTGAACTTGAAATGATAGCATCAGTCTGCTGGTCTCGTGCGGTCTCGACTCGTACCACGCAAGCATCAGTTCCATATTACAGACTGGGGCGGTGCAGTCCTTCTGTGCTAAGCCTCGGGCCCGCGCGCAGCGTACCTGGCAGAAACAGTGGGGCACCCCTGGCAGTTCTGAAACGTCGGGTACCAGCCAAGCATCCCCAACAAGGAAGAGTGGAGCCCGCTAGGGTCCAGTCCATCAAAGCCAAAACAAAAAAAAAAATTAAAAAATTTAAGACGTCTTGGTGTCTGGTGATTTGACAAAGGGCAGCGGAAGTGAAAGAAAAGCCAAAAAAATGGAGCAGGAAAATTCAAAAGCCCATCAATCAATGTCCGGTCTTGCGTCTGCGTCTGAGTTGGGAGGGGCGCCATTTCCGCTTTCGTGATTCGCAAGAGGCTAGCCTGCAGCCAACGAGGTTCTAGAATCCCGAGTCAGCCGTGTCTACGATGTTCTTGGCTGATGATAAGGTTTCTGGCAAAGGGATCACGGGCTCTTGACGTCACGGATACTTTTTTTTTTTTTTTGTCGAAGCTGGTTTATTTATTTAATTTTTTTTTTTCTTTTGGTTCTTGCGAACGGCACCAACCATATCCCCACGTCGCATGGGCGGCGCATCATGTGATCGGTAGCGAAACGTTTCACAGACTTTCCGCCCCTCCCCTCCCTACCCCACCCCACCCCCCCAATCTTGTGTATTGGAGCGGTCAGCTGTTGTTTCATCCGGGGCTGAACACGTTTGCTTTTGTGGCGGTCCTGGTGAATTGTCTGCGTTTGGAACTAAGTGAAGCCCTCTTTTTTTTTTTCTTTTTTTTAAGGGTACCGATGTGCGGGTACCCGTTATGGCAAAGGTTTTTTTTTTCTTTCTTCGTTTCAGGCGGATTCTATTTCTATCAGCGTTGCTGGACGGCGCATGGACGTGATTGTACGTGAGGCTCGTCGTAGAATAACTACCCACGTTTGCAAAAATAAGCCATTCGTACGGTACTATGTAGCTACCTAGGCACGTAGTCCTTTTGCATTTACATTTACAGTAATTATAGATCATGCGGTGCTGGGAGTGGGTCGCCGCTAGCGTTCGCTGAAGATGGATGGCCCGGTTTGCGACCAAATTGTGCGTTCATCCGTCCATCCGTCGCTCACCGACACGTTGTAGATTTGTTGCTTGCTCGTGCATTGCGCCCTCAGGTAACTGTGTGTGCTGGCAAGTTTATCCACCGGGCACACTCTCAGCCGGCAACAAATACGAGCCTGCACGGGATATCGTGGGACACAACGGCCATCACTTACTCGTAGGCACTTTTTTTTTTTTTTTTTTTGTTGGAGGGGGTTTTGCCCGGCAATTCTGTATTGTATTCTGCATAGGGAAAAAAAGCTATTGTGTTCTTGGTCAAGTGCTTTTGCTTTTGCCTGCTCCTTACTCCTGTTGTCCTGCCCGGGTGAGGGATTTTCTTTTTTTTTTTTTTTTTTTTCGCGCATAGAGAGAGGGTGGACAATGTTTGTCGGACTAATGTTCTGTGATTTTTTTTTTCTTTTCTTATGCTGGGCTTGGACGTGATCACCATGGCCCCGAGCCAGGTTATTGCCTTTTCTCATGCGCCTCACCTAGAATAAGCCGACTTCACTTCCCCACGTATATCGCACCCTCGACAGGACCATCCGGGCATGAGAGTGAACGGTCTGGAACCATGAAGCATCGATTCTCGCCTGCAGCAGAAAGAACCGGCAACGATGGCACCGCCATGCAATGCGCAATGCAAGCTACCAGTGCTGGTTCCTCCAGTTAGATCAATGCGGGCAGTGATGCGCAGCGAAGCACACTAATTGCAGGTAGCCCAAGATTGCTTTGCCCATTTTCACGTTGCACAACACCCAGACGCTATTCGCTGGAGTCCTATCAAGAATAATTCCCAGCCCTTTTTTTTTTTTTTTTCCCTGATGTGGGATCGCACTAGATGATATGCCGTCCCATGACAGGCCTTCACTCTTTGGCATGATGGAGCTCATTTTGAAAAAAGCTACGCCGACGGCTGAAGCATTGCTTTTTTTTTGCACGTGCACTAACTACCCCTGCAAGTTCATCAAGATTCCGCCCTGTTCCGCGCCGTCTACCACCGCAAGGCAAGATTTGTCGTTGCAACAGGCAAAAATTTGGCTTCTGAACGGTGCAGAAACATCGTCATCTTGCCGTCTTGGTGTTTTAAAAAACGAACCCACGCTTGTTCTCTTCCATGACCTCATCGTGCATGTTCTACCCCTCCTTCCCCCCCCCCCCCCCCGCGCGCGCTGGTAAGGGGGTGTATGAAAGATACCTAGGTAGATAGCATTATGCAGACAGAGGTAATTGACCATATCCGTACTACGTAGCCTTGCTTTCCTTCCTTTTCTTCCTCCAATGCAATTATTGAAGAGGGCTGTGGATCAGGTGGTGTCCATCTGCGCGTGGTGCGCGTCAAGAGCGAGTTTCATTCGCAAAATAATTAAATTCTTGTCGTAAAGCGGTACCCAATGTCCAAGGCATGAATCTCGTCATTTAACGTTAATTTCGGATTACCCTTGTAAAATACTTGCTTCTCATCTCGTATATCCGCCCTGCCAACTCTATGCCTATATTCTTGATCGCAACGTGCTATATTAGTGGGATGAAGCATTACTCATTACTCTTGCACATGCTGCCTCCACGGGACCACGCTACGGATGCCTGTCCAAAGGTCGCGTGTCCGAGTCACTGGTGCTATGCCGTCGTTGCACGTGTATCCGTATCCCGACTTTTTGTCTAGTCTCTCTCTCTCTCTCTTCATCAATAGGGAGAAAGAAGGATTGTAACCCCTCCTTCGAAAGCGGATGCTATGGGCTATGTCAACTGGGGGTTTCACCTGAAAAACTCATGATGGCGCCTTACTGGAGACACATCGCCGTCGGCTTACATGCAGACAGCCACCGCGGAGATGCTCGAGCAATTACGGGAATGATCGGAACATGGGCTGTCGAAATGCTCAATGAACACGGTTAGTCGTTCAAGTACCAGCTCGGGTCCAATATTCTGTGCCTTTCGTTTTACTGTGACGTGGTGTATCAACGTCTCCGAGAAGCAGACAGCAAGCCCCTCCATCATGCCAACCAATACATACAGATAAAGCCGCTATTATGATGTCTTGGTCACGAGTACTGGACCGATAACGACATCTAAGTGAGGGACAATCAGGCCCGTCCCGTTCAAAAGTCGTGACTTCACTTGCCGACCGCAAGCTCACTTTCTACACACAAAACACCACAAGTGCAAAGCACAGACAACACCCCAAGTCGCTGAGCATCGATGACGCAAAATGGACACAACTTAATATAGAGAACAGCGCCTGTCATAAGATGCATATATACAATTCAAACTTGTCATGACTGATTTTAGAAAAAAGAAAACAACCTGTAACACTGAAATACGCCGTACGCTCTTCCCAAATGCCATTTGCAGAGTGCCCCAAGCGTCCCACCAATACGCTCAATACCATCTTTCCAACCGGCGCATCGCTATCCTCGGATGGATACGCCCATGCTAATCCTCCATCTTCACATCGCTATCCTTACCAAGGTTCTTAAGCAAGTAGCTTCGCTTGAAGTATTCATTGGGATGGACAATAGTCTCAAGCTGATTGGCAGTCATGACGCTCTCATCCTTGGCCTTCTTAATTTCAGCCTTGTGGAGGTGTTCAAATACACTATTTCGTTTGTCAGTTCATCTGCCACCTCAAACCACTCCTGAGTATACTCATGACAACGTACCGGTTGCAAGCCATGTGAAACTTTTGATTGTCCTTGTCTTCCTTCACGCCCTGCAGCACGGACCGGTCCGTAACGCCCATGGCCTGCACCAAGGCCGTCAGGTTTTCCATGTTAAAGTGCCGATAGGGGCAGCCATGTGCCTCCCCGGGCCCGGGAGGATGTTCAGTCAAGATCTTTTGACAACTATACGGGCTGTAGCCGCCGCCTCTGCGATTCGAGTCGCCACCGACATCACCATAGGCGTGACGAACATTGTATCTGTACTCCTTGTTGAACTGGTCATCGGTGACCTTGTGGAATGAGCTCCGCCAGAACATCAGACACTCCTCCAAGTTCAGCCCAATGCCCTTCAGGAACAATGTGTATTGTAGACGACCATAGTGCTTGAGGTGAGCATCGCGTCGTAGTGAGCGGTGAAGGTGAGACATGCAAGCTGGGAAATGCTGCGACAAGTTGTCGATATTCGCGGCAGTAATCTGTGCTCCCTCCGGAGCGGTTGAGCTGGACACATAGGCAGAATCCGGGGTGATGAAGTTCTTGGAAAGGTGATTCAGGATCGGGGTCAGACGGTCATCTTCATCAAGACGCGGTAACGCCCGCGCAGTGAGCTACGGGAAAACTGGTTAGTTTCCTCAACTTCCTCAATCTTTTGCGGCAGCAACGCTGAGTCTGGACTCCCATACCTCGAGTTGTTTCTCCAATCGGGACGAGAATTCAGCAACTACCATGCTGGACTGTTCGCGTCCCGGTACGAAGGCTTTGCCCTGTTTTAAAAAGACCCGCCTTCCCTCTATCAGGTCAGGGACCCTCTCCCAATCAACTTTGAACCACAGGTCATCCTCCATTCCCGACTTCTTGCCAAGCATCGCCGCCAAGTCGGCAGCATATTCTTTCTTTTCCTCATCCGTCACAGCCTCCCACCAATCCAGATCAAGGCTCGACACAAAAGCAGATCTCTCAGATAGATCGTCGTTGTTGAATCGCATGCGGAAAAGCATCGTTTCCACGCGCGTGAAGCGGCGCCGCAAATCCTCAGTCGAAGAAAAGGCCAATCTAAGAATGAAGTGGCTGTAGTGATCCTTCTGCCTCTGCGTAAACAATCTTTCCGCAGAGGAGCTATTCGTGTCGAGAGGGAGATATTTGTCCAATATGGGCTTCATATGAGCAGCCGTTTCGGCTGGAGACCGGTTGCGAAATGAGCATGCTTCCAACTCAGCCAGCACTACCCAATTCATGTCAGTCACTGTAGATGAATCCTTGCCATAAACAGAGCTCACATACCTCTCAATCGATCGATAGCCCATTGCTCAAATTGCTCTAGAGTAATATCTGCTGTAGGCGCATCCGTGTAAAAGTTGAGTCTGTGTGGGTATTCGACGTCTTTGTACTGAGACGTAGCGAACTGCTTCTTTCGGTAGTCGATGACATTGCGTCGCTTTGGGTCGATACGACTAAAGTCTTGTCTTAGCATTGTAAAGATGTATATATAGCAGTCTCTTGGCGAAAGTTCTCTTATTTTCCGGCTGCAATCGTCTCGTTTTCCACCTCAGCAGGTATCGTGAAGTCGCCATGATTGATTGAGCTTCCGGAGAAGACGCGTCGAGGCGCGTATGCTGGTGGGGCCAATCAATTAAACGAGCCCAGCCAATCAGGCGCGCTTCATTTCCAGACTGTGGCCTTCCCACTAACGCGCCCACCCGCCAATGCTTCTCGCTCGATCTACCGAGACGGACCAGTTACCTCCATGCATCACCAGCCTAGTTGGACAATAAATGCTGTCGGAAAGCACGGGAAAGAGCATATCCTCGCGGTTTCTCCATAATGAACGTAGTCTCATGCCATGGGCCAACGACTTGTAAGAGGACTCAAAAATCAAAATTGCCATTTGGGGCATAGGTCCTATCTCATTGTGGTCTGTACGAATGCCTTCACTATAATCTCATCAAAGCTGACTTCTACATCACTCCCATTTGCGCCTTTCACTAGGCATCCTTTTGAGATTCCGGTGGACGTATTCGCCTGACGTGCTCCCCCTGATGTGGCTGTATTCTCCCTGACATGCAGGCCGCTTCTAGGCGTTGCTGAGCTTGCAAGCTCCAAGTGTCGGTGCCTTCGTTGCACCGTCGGTATTAATCCTCCATGAAATGTCTGCCGACCAGCATCAATAGGGAGGCTTGTGTCACTGCAGCCTGCTGTTCTCCATCGTGTGACAAGTCCGGCCCATAAATGCACAGGGTCGGGCTCAAGGACTTTGTCAAGATTGCGCACGTTACTCGGCCTACTAAAAATCATACTGATATTGGCAGATAATCAGAAGAGATCTAGATAAATGGGAGAAGGAGCGCAGATATGCTTGAACATCAGCGGTCGAATGGTTTGCAGCACGGGTGAAGGTGCAATGCACGCCGTGTCGCATCTCCAAACTAAACAAAGCAGATACTCTGGAGCTTCGTGACAACTGCTTCATCATACTGCACCCTCGGAGAATAGGACATGATCGTATGGACGACATATCCGTCTCAAAACAGGCAAAGGACTGGCTGGTAAGTCATGCAAAGAAGTATTTGCTATTCTGATGCCTGCAAATTATGGTAGATGAGACTGTAGGTCAGAAAGTGTCCCTACAAAAAAATGCGAGGGGTATGATCCAAATCGCTCCTTGTGTAAACTCAAGAAAACCGTATCCATAACTACACACCGAGGGATTTACTGCTCCTCTTCTCTCCCTCCGTTTGAGCCGTCTCAATACTCGATAACTCGAACGGCTTGTTCCCCATAAAGTTGCTGTTCCTTGTGTTTCGATCGTCCGTGTTATGAGTAACATGTGACTGACTATTGGACACGATGGTACTGAAAACTCGGGGTGCAAGGCGCACCAAGAATAACCTCAAGGTCGGCAAGCACGTGCAGATCATGCCGACGTTGACTTCGATGGTCGACCACCACCCAATAAACCAATCATCCCAAGTAGGGTTGGTCGAATTGGAGAAGTAGATGAGACTTTGTAGTCTCAATACAGATACGATGGTGACGCTGAGTGACAAAGTCAGCACAGGCTATTCACAAATCATGCCGTGCAAATTGCCGGCGACGGAGTGGCGTAAACAAGACTTACAATGTACCAAGGAGGAACATGAAGACGACACCCAACTTCTTTTTCCAGTGAAGCCTCAGCCCCTTGATTTGGCTTAGGGGTAGAGCAATCATCCACAGGTCGAGCGCGATGTTGAAAGCGGCGTGCAACCATGCGAACAAGTTGAGGTCGATGCAACGACCTGACGAATCCCTCTCAACGTACTGCGTCCAGTACCTGCTGACGGGTTTGCAGGCGAAGATACCGGTGGTAACAAACACGATGCCAACGACGACGTTGAGGATGCAGGTTCCCATCAAAAAGCGGCGGATTGTCGTCCCAGGGAAGATGCTTAGATAAAATAGCGACAGACTCAACTTGATGATTGCCATCTCAGCCAAGTAAAGAATTTCGATGATGTAAAAGAACTCAGCGAACTTGGTCAGCTGACTAGGCGAAATCGTCCAGACATCTCTGCCCAGACCGTGATCGGTCAAGCCAACTTTGTTGATGATTGTGCATGGAATACCCAAGATGAGAGTCCACATGATGGCCCAGTCGTCCCAGCCCAGCTCTCGTCGTTGGCTCCAGAATCTATTATACATAAGTCGCAAAACAACAAGCAATGCTGTGACGACACCCATGACAAGGTTCATGGCATTATATTGCGTACTCTTGTCTCGAATTGGCCTGTTACATAACGTTTCGGTCGCATTTCTGGTGACTATTTTGAAACAGCCTGCAAGTCAGCAACACAGATCTGTTTCGAATATGGCGCATGTTCCAGCTACACGGCAATACAGAAACAACTTACACAGAGCTTCCGTTTTGTTGCAAGCGTTCAGGATGCAGGGTGTGGCTAGATCTGAGATAAAATTATACTGGTCCACGCAAATACACTTGGGGTCGTCGACAGAGCAATTTGCCTCGGTGACCGAATTTGATAGGCATGGCAACTACATCAGTGCATATTGTTAGTCTATATCGGGAATTTTTTTTGGGGTTCCTGGCTTCAACATACTGCACATGGCGGCACCGAGGCCAATAGTGATGTTAATTCCGCAAGGGTAGGAACCGTACCCTGGTCGGCGAAACAAAACCTCGACAATATCACTACCACCAGGGAGACGAATCCCAGACTTGATCCCATCTTGCCAACCCAGACCTCTCCGCCGTAACTGACCAATGTTTTCTCCTCAATAAAATCGGAATTCTCATTAGAAGGCGACAGAAGTGATGAAGAGGCCGGGCTGACGAAGAGGTTTGCAGTCCAGCCAGTGGGTGAGGGGTGGGAAAGGCGGATGTAAAAGATCCAACGACACACGTCTCCTTTCCCTCCAAGCCTCCCCGGCTAGCAGAATAGATGAAAACGAAGCGCGGGTCAAGAAGGCTGTGATGAACAGCAAACGAGGCTGGAAGTTGAAAGGTTGGTGATCGCAGGATCTTCTATGTCTCCAAACCATTTACAAGAGATTGATGCCTCGATTTAGAGAAGGCTCGGGCGGAGGAGGAGAAAGGGAAACCAAAAGAAGAAAGCACTTGGTACTAGCAGGCAATTAAAAAGGCAGTTCTGCGATGAGGCTACATCAACGAGAAAACCGGTAGAAGAGAGAAAGCGGCTGCGGACCATCGATACCCTAACCAGTTTCGCGCCATCGCTCATCTAGACCCAAATCCAGGTCTAGTAAATCGTCCAAGCACTAGCTTTAGTGGTAAAGCTAATCGCTATTAGGAACGGCTGTAGATGCTATTCGATCATGGTCGAGCGGTGGCGGCCGCATGGGTCTTGGCAAGATCTTCGAGACCCAATTCCGCTGTTCCCGATCTAAACTCTGGAAATCGATAATTAGCGGTGGCACCCCGCCTTTACTCGCCCTTTCTTCGAGGTTCTAGTTCACGGCTTTGGGATCCGTGAAGCTCCATCATGGAGTCTACCGGCACCGCGGAAGCATCCCTGCGTATCCTGTCCCACGATTCCCGATTTTGATCGCCGGCAGCCTTGGGTGGGGCCGCTGTCACTTCAGATGTCCCCACAGGATGAATGGGTAATCACACGCCTGGGAAGCGTTCCATTCATGGGACTGCAGGTTAATCTGATACTGCTGTATTCCGTACTATACTCCGTATATGCCGAGGAACGTGGGCGTCTTGGGTAGGTTGATTGATGTAGCGATTGTCCCGCAGTGTCATTTTGATGTTGCTCTCGAATTTTCCTTGAGAACTCCTCAATTGGACCAAGGACAAAAGAAGCCCCTGTGGGGTCTTAATTGAAAATGATGTCGAATCGAAATTCATGTATGGTTGTGCGGCTCTTCGGCAGAATGGAGGTCGAAAAGGGGCTCGCAGTAGGCTTCAGCGTCGAAGTCCCCGACCCGCGTCTGGTGGAAAATACGCTGGAAGAATGCATATCAAAAAGGCACCTTGCGCATCGACGTGCTGACCTTGTTGTTCCTTGAAGTGCAATCTAGACCAGATGAGCTGAGCTGGAGCCAGGGTGTCTACGTAGTCTCCTTCCCGGACTCCCATGAGCATAGTACCATAATACCTATTGGGGTGCATAGGCAATTTGAACGGGTTGATATCAGCATGCAGTGGCAATCCTCGCTCAAGGACGTAATGATCTTGACACATTCATTCTCAATAAATCCTGCCAAAATCCGTAAGCGAATGGTATGGTGCTGAAACGGCTGTCAGCCTCTGTCACACTGTTCCAATACTTGGGGTCCTTGACAGGTGGGTCTCTCATACCTAGGTCTAGGTACGGAATACATGGTGGCTATTGTGCTCAACCCACATCCTTCAACACAACCTTCGGGGAGATGCCCTGAAAGGGTGCGATTCATTTGCCAACCAAAGATACCTCAGGACAGCTAAAGCCGTGGCCGGTTGGCTTGCAAACTCACTGGTAGCCGTGGGAAAGGAAAATTCTCTATTGGGAGAGTTAATATCATAGTGGCTTTAGGCAGCAACTTTTGGCGCATAATAGCTTCAGCTTCATAAATATCAAAAGAATAATTTCCTGGGTCCCTGTCGCTATGGTTACAGTCACATCCTTTGGCATGGATCCAGCCCAGTTACGTACCTCATGTTTAAACACGAGACAAGGATGAAGTCACCAAGGAGCATGACATCTTGCTGCAGCTACTAACCATGTGCAACATGGCGTGCAACATGGCGTGCAACAACCACGGTGGCTCGTCAGCGGTGACTGCAGGCGCACTGTGTTCACACCAGGATGTTGATATCAATGTCTGCGATGATTGCGCGCTTTAAGTTAGCAGAAAGTTTTCAAAAACAGTTAAGGGCATGCAGTTGAGGATGATGGACCCGAGAGCGAGCCACGTAAAGTGTGCACAAGACATCAGGAGCTCCTGCCACATAGAGCCCGGTTCTCGATTCTGATCATCAAAGACATTTGAGCCTTGGCTTAGCGCAGGGCGCGCCGACGGGAAGGAGCGCAGGAGACTGTGTGGATTAGAATCGACAGCATCGATATTCACATTCGGACTCACAATTGCAAGCGAGGGGTTTTCTTTTCAGCAGCAATACCCGGTTACTCTGCCGCGTCCTGAAATGTCAACGCACAGAGCGATCTCGTCAACAAGATGCATACGGAGTACATACGCCGTAATTGCATCCATGCCGGCATCTCTGCTGCATCTTTAAACTACTCCAGGCCATGTTTGGCGTCTAAAAAAGCTAAAAGACGACCAGCCAGTCAAACTGCACGGTCAAACTCGC
Source organism: Atkinsonella hypoxylon (assembly GCA_000729835.1). Classification (NCBI taxonomy): domain Eukaryota; kingdom Fungi; phylum Ascomycota; class Sordariomycetes; order Hypocreales; family Clavicipitaceae; genus Atkinsonella; species Atkinsonella hypoxylon. Next base: position 12,899 of record JFHB01000308.1, read on the forward strand.
CAGACAGTCAATCCCTGCCGACATTGACCCCACAGGCAAGAGCAGCACCCGCTCCTGCCGTCTAAGCATGCGCCAGAAAGTTCCGCTCTGTTTGGCCAGAATGGTGCGTCGCTGGCTGATCGACAACCTCACCTCCCTCCCACCTCCCGCTCCCGTCTCTCCAAGTCGTCACCGTACGTCGGGTCGTCTCCCCGCGCCGTACGCGATTATACTCTCAGCCCTAGTTGCCGACACCTTCTACGGCACAACACCGCTCTCATGTCCTTCTTATAGAAGAGCGTACCATTTTCGTGCCCTCATCGCCCCCTCGAAACGTTCTCAAGACGTGGCACAGCCACCCCCGGGGTTGGAAACCCAATATCCTGCGCTTCGGGCCTTAGGCTGAGCCGCCCATTCGTGATACGCAAATTGGTTGTAGCGACTGTTCGTCCTACAGCAAACAAGAACAAGACACGACTTGGATTGAGTACGCACGCCTCCCACGCGACGGCTTCCGTCTAGTTACATTGAGCCAAAGGCGCTGACCCGGACAATAGATAGTTCAATGACCGCCGTCTGTGTACTAGTACCGCCGACGAAGCTTTTGGTCCGACAGCCATGAGTAGTACCGGTGCCTCTAGACCATCTGCGCCATTATGTAACAATGAATACTCTGAGAGCAGCAGCCACAATGGGTCTGCCACGCAGCCCACGAGTTCTACCTTCGAACCTTCTGTCATTTTGACTCCAAAGCATTTCGCAAAGTTTCAACCCAAACCAATTTCTCCATCCCCTACATCCTCATATATATCCCTTCAGCAGCAATATGATGAAAAGAAAGACACGAGATCCCCTTTACGTATCTCTACCCACGTGTCGACTCCGATTCCAATATCCGCAGATACCCACGAACGTGAACCTCAACCTGCCAATATTGGTCTCACTCACCCGGGGGTATTGACTCATAGGGCTTCTTCTGGAAACCTCCGTCCGATATCAAGAACACCAAGTGTCAAAGCTTCATTGGCGAATTATTCTGGCTCTTTTGGAAACTCGGCTGGCACGATCCCAAGCCCTATCATCACAGCCATGGGTGACATGACACCCTTGCCTAGCCCGTTACTCTCTACCGATTCTCCTGGTCCGTGGAAGATGTTTTGCATTGGGTCAACGTCACCCCCTCAGCTGAGGAGTAGGCCGAACAAACGTGGCGAGTTACCTGGTCCAGCCATGGTCAGTAAGCCAACCGAGACAGAGGATGCCATGGCCAGCCCTACCAGACGTAAGCAGTACGGTAGCTTGGAAGACGACAATAATGCAGCGGCTTCAACATCAACCCAAGACTCAGCTTCGACTAATCACTCTCAACCCTCACAAAATCGGAGCGTGAGCGAATATTTTCCAGATACACCATCTCACAAGCGGAACATTGTCGTTTCCGCCTCACACATCAACAACAAACTCTCTGCTGAGGTTCAGGAGGCTCTTATGAGGAGAGAGATAAATTTTGCGGAATCTCGAGGAATCACTGCCACGGCCGTACAACCGCCAACACCACCGCCTAGCGAATCTTCAAAAGACTCTAGTGATGGTAGGAGGTCGAAAGAGGTCCATGATGAATGGTTCGAGGCTTTTGGCAGGCATGATCAAAAACGACGTCGTTGGAAGTCGTTATGTTTGTTGGGACAGGGGACATTTAGTCGCGTAATGCTAGCAAGCAGCCAAGCAGTGCCTGCAAATCATTCTTCCGACCAGCCAATCGAGACCACCTCGCCTACGGTGGCAGATAAATCTCATCGCAAGAAGCTTGTCGCAGTCAAGGTTTGCGAACACGGTCCGCGCGGTGGCGCTAGTGAGGATCGCATTGAAATGAGTCTCAAAAGAGAACTGGAAATCATGCAAGACATACATCATCCATCCCTTGTTAACCTCAAAGCGTGGAGCATCGAGCCCACGAGGGCCATTCTTGTTCTCAGTTACTGTCCGGGCGGAGATCTATTCGACATCGCGACTACTCAGCGAAAGCTGCTCACGCCGGCTCTGTTGCGCAGAGTATTTGCCGAACTTATCGGCGCGGTAAAATACTTGCACGAAAAGAATATCGTTCATCGAGACATCAAATTGGAGAGTAAGTGTTGCATTCCTCAGTGTGCCTATGTTTCGTCATGCTGCAAGACCGGTGTGCTAACATGTCGTCTCAGATGTTTTGGTCAATTTGACACTGGTAGAGCTTGCAGATACTTCAGTCGACTGGACCAGGTTCCCTACTTCGGTAATCACTCTTGCTGACCTAGGGTTATCTCGACGAATTGCAAACGAAGAAAAACTAGAGACACGCTGTGGCTCTGATGATTACGCTGCTCCGGAGGTTATCATGGGCCAACCGTATGATGGCCGAGCTACGGATGCCTGGTCATTGGGTGTGCTTTTATACGCGCTCCTGGAAAGTCGCCTACCTTTCGATCCCCACCCTGGTATGAGCGACGCCCATCGCATGCGCAGTAGGACAAGCCACCGGATCGCTCGGGTTGAGTGGCGCTGGGTAGAATACGCGGGTGATGACGGGGATCATGAAGCCAGCGAAGCCAAGTTCAAGGAGCGAGGACTTCTTGGTGCGATGGAAATCACAGAAGGGCTGCTCAAACGTGCACGCAGCCGCTGGACTATCGACAAGGTAGCCAGCCAACCTTGGGTCCGGGATGCAATTCAAGTCGAGGGCGGTATTCGATTCCGGGACGAAGAGGAGGGGCAAGAGATTTGAACGCGCACCTATTGTTTCTTCTCCCCTTGATTATAGTTTCTTTCCGTTTCGATTGTCTTGTCAATGGCCACCCTGCTCGTGGTCTGTCAGCTCGACAATTTTATCATAAAATCCTTTTAAGACTTCTTTCTTCTTCATGGGCAGTATTTCGAAGTCTACCTGCCTTTTTTTTTTTTTTTTTCCATATCTTGTTGCAGCTTCAAATGCTTTTCTTTCTTCAGCCATTGGCTCCCAAGCATCCAACCTCAAGACATTCGTTTCTCGGCCAAGCGACAAAACACATGGTCGACTGCCGCCTATACCCAATATATTTTACGATACCTTCCTGTTATCTTGAATCATTGATCACATTCGAAATTATCAGCATTTCTTCCCCTTCAACATTCGAAAATTAAAATAAGCATGACCATATAGCAGCAGCTCATATGATGATGTAAGCTATACACCGGCCATGGTGGTGATGTGGGCTTCTGGACATGGAAATGGGCTGATAGGGAACATGCCACCATGGGAAAAAAGACGATGGGGAAAAGAGCTGGGCAGGACAAACCATGATTTCAAATACCGATGCATCCTGGAATCGGCTGGGCTTGTATTATAATTACATTTTTGATAAATACCAGGAAACCCGTTTTCCCCTTGCGGGGCATCCGACGTATATCAAGACTGCATTGCGACTTGACGTCTGTCTAATGTCTGACTTGCGTATTCTCCTTGTCAGCCCTATGGACAACGAGCGAGGCACAAAATACATGAAAGGGAGAGACAGACGGGGCCATGAAGCGAAAAGGAAGTCTGATGACAAGCACTCTACAGCATATGTATGAATGCTCACTATCGATGGCAGAACTAACTAGGTCATCTTCTCCGTTATTATATGTCCCATGTCTTGGCGTAAAGGTATAGGATCGACGAAGTGCTATGGACGTTGGGGCTCCATGGTGGTTCGGTATGATTCAGCAGTGGGAGTCAAAGGGCGAGAACATAGATGGTCTGTCATAGACATGGAAAACGAGGGCCGGTACATATGTTGCGAGTGCTAGAAGGGGGGGGGGTGGTTCCCGCTTGCTATAGGCTGGATACCGGTTGATCTGCCGCCTTGTCGCTGGCCGCTCTCCAGATTTAGCATTGGAACTGCCACGGACTAGGTCAACATGTCACCCTGTCTGCTCGTCACAGACGAGGAAGCCAGTTGGCTGGGCGAGGGTGCACGCTTCGCGTACGGGGCCGGTGGCTCTGCGTCCAAGGTCCGAGGCAACGGCTGCATCTACGTGCACGACGTCTTGGAGCAAAAAGCTGTTCTCCGCTCGCGCAGCGGGAGCTCGCTCCACCTTGCCGTAGGCTTCATCGCCAAAGCACTGCGTTGGAAGGAGTCCTCATGTGTGGCTCACTCGGAAGCACAGAGCTGACTAGGTTGCTAGGCTGTGTGCCATCTGGGATCTTCACGCCCCAGATTGCATCTACTTGCCTTGGGACTCGGGGTCCTGCTGCATATTCTGAGGCGGGATTGGAGCTGACGGAAACGACCCTGAGCAGTCAGTCGTTCGTTTATCGGGGCTGGGGACGGCAGCAAACTCCGCGCATCTAGAACGGCATGGGCTGAGTGAGCCCCATGGTTGTGTCCCCGATCATCTCTTGCGGAGCCTGCTGAGCCAAGGCTGGCTTGGCTGGCTGGCTGGCATGTGTCTGCTGATGTTGGTCGATCGTAGGGCTTGTCGAAGCGACGTGGCGTTAGCGGTGAAGCAGGGCCAGTGACGGTCCGTCCATGTCCAAACGAGGATCCGCGTGCTTGGCATGATATGTTCAGCATGTCTAAACCCCAGGGCAGACGAAGCGGCGCTACATGGTTTGTTTTGGACAATCGCGCTTCGTAGGGATAGCATCATGTAGATATGATCTAGGTCTCCTTTGAGCCGTGCCGAAGGGTTTCAACAAGTTCTCGTGATTAGGGTCTTGGCAAACAGGAGGAGGTAAGATTCAAATCGCCTGCTTGGACGAATTGGCCCCGTCTGGTGGTGGGTACGACGGACTTCGCTCTCCGCCAAGAGGTTGGGAATATATGGAGTTCGTTCCATCGTGTGCCAGCCCCTACCCCGTATAGGGGCTGGCACAGAAGCCAAGTAGCAGAAGCCAAGTAGCAGAAGCCAAGTAGCAGAAGCCAAGTAGCAGAAGCCAAGTAGCAGAAGCCAAGTAGCAGAAGCGAGGGAGACGGGCGGCCCTTCCCGCTCATGATATGCTGTCTGCTCTTCTGCTATTGCAGCGTCGTTGCGGGAACGGGGCTCGGGCGTAGAATCGAAAAGGGGGCGAATGAGAGCAGCAGTCAATGTGCGATTCAAGCACCAGGCGTTGGAATTAGGATGACGGCACATACTGGGCCGCTCTTTCGACTGACTGACTGTTGGCTGTTCTAAATGCTCCGTAGCTCCCACCATGAGGAAATGTGGCGGCCTTTTCGGTTGGTCTGGCCCGACGGCATGGATTGACTGACATTTATATCGCCCGTTCAATAGTTCGACTTGCCATCTTGGCACGTACACATCAGCCAACCACCTCACACTTCCCCTCTACTGCCTGCCCTTTCGAGCATGGATGGATCTTGGAGACGACTTGGTGCATCTCTTGGCTCCAAATGGCGTACATGGCGAACCCGCACGTCCTGGTGTGACGGACAATATGAGTGATGAAGAGACCATCTTAGTTTTTGTTCTTGACTGTCTTCTTGATGACAGCCTAGCAAGAATTACAGCTGTAATGGTGACGGACGCAGCGCTCTCCCACCGCAGAAACACCACAAGTGTCAAGCAGAAGTAGAACTCTTATGTACTTGAATTGCCGCTTCTTGCATGACAGTATGTAAGTAGAACTTTATGTTGTGCTTCGTTGTGCTTCGTTGTGCTTCCGAAATATCGTGTCTACCTTGCCAAAGAGAATAGAGCACATCAGTTATGGCAAATGAAGCGATTCAGGACTGCAAGTCAAGATAGCTTGAAACACAATGACCCGGATTCAACTCGAGCCACACAGTTATTATTATCTGGAACAGTATGTGAGTCTGCCAGAATCTTCTCAAGGGCCCGACTGAGCGAGAGAGTCTTGAGAGTATCTCCAAGAACATGGCCAAAGCATGAGGCTATGCTCGTAGTGGATCCCTGAATCTTCATCATGAGGTTGGAAAGATGGCCAACATCTCCACGTCAAAGGGCTGGGTTACGAAGTCGATGGCCAGCACCATTACGCACAGTCATACTCCGTATACGGAGTACTTGGGCGGCCTTTCTTTTGATGACCCGGTCCAATGAGCTGTCATCACGAGTCACGACCGATTGCCTCGAGAGTCGGACTGGCAGGTTCATGTGGTGATTTCCAACCTGTCAGCATCGCGCCATTCCACTCCAGGCAGCCAATCCCGAGCGAGCCCGCAGACAGAGATGGGCTTCGACGCGCTCCACTTATGTCCTCCCAGAACTGGACAAAAAAGGAAAAAAAAAGGAAAAAAAGGCAAAAAAAAAAAAACACACAAGCGACCCCTTCCGCTACAGCTGATGTCTTGCGCCAGATCAGCAAACGAGCCGCTTCATGAGCCTCTCTCTCTCTCTGTTGTTATTCAAACAAGGTTATTGGAAGCCAGCCCGCACTGTATGTCTCAGGAGTTTGGGCGTACGGAGGGAGTATTACGCCGAGATGGGTGCGATGCGGGCGAAGGAGATGGATTTGCTGCGAATTGTTTTGGACCCAATATGCTTGCTGGCTGAAGCACCTCGAGACAGTGCCAGTGCCAGTGCCAGTGCCAGTGCCAGTCAGGTGAACGAATCCGAGTATGCAACTTTCGCAGAGTGGCGATCGTCCTTCTGGATGATAATTCGACTAGAATAGGTGATTGCAAGGATGGATTGCCCTTTGGCCTGAGCATCGTCAAATGCACACTCCACCCCTGACGGTCCTGATGCAGGCATACAACACATATTCCGTATGGTTGACGTCTTTATCACACATGTGCAGCGATTGAGTATCGCCAGCAACTCACGGTGCAGTGCAGGGCAAGCCCTGGCCATCGCAGCATGTCTGTCTTTCGAGGTAGATTAGATAGGTCGGAGCAATCTCCCTCTTCAATCAGATGTGATGTGATGCACCATGTATCCAGTTCGTCCGTATCCAGCTCCGTCACCATCTATCTGGTCGTGGTCGTGGTCGCGCTTCAGCCCCACACCACAACAAGCTGGCTCGGCGATTTGCTTCATGGTCTCATATCCACCAATACGCGACGGGAATACGGAATATTGCACCACGAGATGCTGAGTCGTCGCGCATGAACCGCGGCTTTCCCCAAGTGGTACATGCTCCCGGGCTTGGTGGACGTTGCTCCATAGCAGGCACCCAAGCCTCGGTGATAAAAGAAGCCATGGAGAGCCGTGGGAGTGGCGCCGGCCGGTATCAAGAAAGAAAGTCGACCTATGTGCTGTATGTAATACTCTGACTTGCATTTGGTCAGATAGATAGATACCTGGTAGTATGGCTCTATCGTTATCCAAACGAACCAACCAAACCGGTTCAAGTAACCGAAAGCGTTCTGCGTTCGGGTTATGATGACCACTGCTGCACACTGCGACTGTAGCGACGTGTTGACATTGGTTTGAGACAATCGTCACTTTTCGCACTCCTTCCTCACGCTCCTCACGCTCCTCATACTCCTCATACTCCTCATACTCCTCACATTCCTCACACTCCCGCAAAGGCCCCGTCGAGAAGGTTACCTGTTCTGTCGCGCGAGCGGGCGCCGGCCATCCCGGCGCAAGTCTCGCTTTGTGGCGCCCCAAGTCTCTAGTGCTGGTAACATGGCGAATCATGGCCGACTGGGCGACAGGCGGAATCCTTCTGGAACCAACGCAAAGGTAGGCTAACAGATCACAGACCCAATTCGTCGATCCGCCCTCTCTTGTTTGCTGGCTCTCCAATGGCACATGGGTTGCGTCCTCTCTTTGGCAAGGGGTGGTCAATTTAATCCGACCCTCACCACCAACATCGCTAAGGCCACGAGGGTCGGATTAAATTGACCCCCACGTGTTTGGCTCGTTCCGCCCAGCTCGAGACCAAGGGTTCGTACCAGGCACAGGCAGGGCCTTGTACATCGGGCTTTGTGATTGGCGCCTACTGCTCGTGCGTCGTGGTGGTTCGGGGGCTATGTCACCTTCACCTTCTCTTTCTGGCCGTTAGTCGCATGTCCATGTCCATGTCCATATGGAGTCCATGCATGTCGTCTGCCACTGTAGTGTTTCCTTTTGCTTTTGCTTTGCCAGCTTGCTGTCACCAATGTCTTCAGCCCGCATGAGGTTACATTCCCCTCTTCATTGTAACCGCTTCTTTCCCCAGTTATCCATGTCTCCCCCCCGTCAACCCATCATCCGCTTCTCACTCCCTGGTTTTCTCTCTTCGCTTGTGTCGCTTTTGATTTTGGGTCCCATTTTATGACAAGGTTTGTCTTCTCTTCCCAACCTATTGCCCTCTTATCGCACTTGGAGTCCAAATCCCCAGCAAAGGCCCTCTCCCCAGACGACGCCTTCCATTGGCCTTTTCCCTCCTAGGATAATTTGGCGAAGGAACTTTTGTGCTCTAGCACTTTCAAGCGCGTGGCTTTAATCCCCCACACAGAGTACCAGCCCGCTGAGCGGCCCTTTGCTATAGCGCGGGTAACAAAGCAGCTAATACTCGATTGGAACCCGAGTCTGCCCTATCAAGACGTTGCTTGGTTGCCCATACCAGCCGCTTCTGGGAAACTGAGCCGATAGCGCAAGCATTCGTTCATTCAACAACGATTCATGCCTTTCTGCTAACTGCTTCCTTTGTCTCTCTATCTGGCCGCCGCACCAACTTGGCTGGTCAAGCACGAGTTTCATCCCCTCATACTGGCGATTATGGGCGCCGGTGGCCGCCTACCTCGCCATTCAGTTCGTGATAGTACGCTTCTGGTTCAACAGTCCACCACTTTCACAAGTGATGCATTCTTAGGTTGGCGACTGAGCATCAACAGGTGGTACTCGACTCGTTCGAGTCCCTGTCACTGACCGACTTTCAGTCAAGCAGACCGGGCCTTGAAAGAGCCCTATCTGCTCGGCTGTTCATAGACATGTTTAATTTTCCTCCAGACAAGCCGCGGGCATCTGCCCATAACATAGATTCCTATGACTTCATCAATCAGGCTTGGTCTAGGTTTGACTTTGGCCAAGGCTCAACGTTGTCTCCAGGATTGTCGATAGAACACACCCACCATGGGAAGCAGTCGTTCAATGATGTTGGAGATATGGATTGGGCGCCGACACCGTCGGACATGCAGCAGACCGGCTTTCACCATGACCAGCCTCAACAGGATAATCAAGGAAAAAATGACATGGAACTGGAAACTCTAGGTGGGTTTCACAACGGAGGAGGGGGCGGGGTTGGTCGTTTAGTCGCCCATTTCGAGAATAAGGGATTTAATCCGTTTGAGCAAAAATCATTCGCGCCGCCTCTACCGCCGAGACCTATCAATACCGCCGTCAGCAATAACAATTTCAGCAACAATCAGACTCATCAGCATACCGTTCAAAGCCCTTCGACGAGCATGAATAGCTGTCAGCCAAGTCTCAGTTTCGGTCCATTGCCATATTGCCGCAGTGGTGTTGGTGGTGGTGGCGGCGGTACTTCTTCATTTGACCCAAACAAAGTCTCGAGCCCAGTCACCACTCATGGTGAAAGTTGGGGCTCATTTACTTCAATGCAACGAATGGCGAGTCCTATCTCTATGAGCCCACCGTCCATATCATATGGAAGTTTCCCTGAGAATAGAATGGCTAGCCCTATTGCCACATCATCCTCCGGACAGTTCGGGAACCTCGATGACTTCATGTCGAGCAATCGTGTGCAGAGTCCAGCCGCTCATTCACCCATGCCAAATAGCCATATGTCCTCGCCACCAATGATGGCATCACCGATCACTTCGAGGTCGGCCAACCACGGCTCTCTAGTAGGGGGCACCCCGGGATTCGAGATCTGGCGCTCGCCCGGATCCGCCACCACGAAAATGGATCCATCTCCTTCAACTAGTTGCAACAGTATTCCCTCCTCCACGATAGGCTCTTTTAATAACAAGATTAATGAGAAATATGTCAACAATAAAGTCAACAAAACGCGGTCTAATGTCGCCATTACCAACAACAATCACGTTCAAACCTCTGCCACGAACAGCACAGGCCCCTTCAAACCACCCGTTCCAAAAACCCCCAAACCTAATATTAGTGTCGGCAATCAGTTCATACTAGAACTGAATCCCACCGCGAAGGCCAAAGGTAAGGCACCTGCCAAACCGCCACGGCTAAAGGTTCCTCCACCCATTTCGACGCCAGCTCCGCCAGGAGTGAAACAAGAACCCGCGACACCTAAGCCACTTGATTTGCCATTAGCCTCTTCAGCACCCGAGACTCCATTATCATTCCCAGTGAGTACTATGTGACCGGCGCTTGCCTTTCATTATGTTAATACAAATATTGACAAATACTTCAAGGACCAAAAACCTGGGTCGCTTTCTCTCCGGGGTCAAGTTGGAACTCGATCATCACGGGAACAAGTTCCTGCTGAGGCTTGGGAACAATTCAAGGGAACAATCAGATCTTTGTACCTGGAAGAGAGAAAACCATTAAAGGAAGTCATGTCTATCATGGCTGACAAGTACAGTTTCCAAGCAACGTAAGTTTCGGCATGACGAACAACTCGTTAATCTATAATAGAAAAGTTAACATATTAGGTAGACCGAAGATGTACAAAACGAGATTCTCACAGTGGGGCTTTGTCAAGAATAACACAGAGGAAGAAGTCAAGCGTCTTTTATCAATGAAGTTCCAACGTGATGCGGAGGGCAAAGTCTCTGAGTTTGTTCGCAATGGCCGAGTTGTGAACATAGGGACTTACCTAAAGAGAAAAGGTGTTACTGAGTATGATTTGGTCGATTTCGAGTTACCCGCCGACTTACCAGCCCATGTACGATGTCGGACACCAACGCCACCGCCGACTCCTGGCTTCCTCCAATCACCCGATCTTCTTCGTGCCCAGGAGCTCGTTGTTGGCAATATGCGCAAGGCTTTTCTACACTCTCGTCAATTCGAGGTCGAGGCCGATGCCCGCATTGGTTGGCCTGTGACTATGGTTTGGGGGGCTGGTTCCAGCGACCTCCTTCTGGAAGCAAATTTCTACTTTGAAGCAAGAGATGCCGATCAAGGTGGAGATTACTTGATGAAAGCCTTCAAACAACTGGAAATCGACTTGAAGAAGCTTTCACCCTTGGGTATTATTGAATTGTTGCTTGGCATGGTGCATCGAGAACCTGGCATGATGACAGCGCTTTGCAAATACTTAGCCGCATACTCGACGACCAATTTTGAGAGGTCGCATCCTCTACGGCAAATATTCATCTGCTTATACGAAGTCCAGCAAAAGCAGGGGTCGGCAACGGTCTCGGAGCTTTTATGGGGAAGTGTACCAATTATCGCAGAGGAACTAGAAGCCATTTACAGCTGTCGTCATCCTTACGTTGCCAGAACATGGATCGACCTTGCGTTGTTCTATAACCATGTCAACACTGAACGATTCGATAAACTAGTTTCAGAGCTTCGGCTACAGCAAAGACAGGTAGAGCAGCGGTTTGGGAGCAGTAGTTCTGATGCATTGGCCTTGCGGTACGCAATCATGCAGTCATTGTACGCAGCAAGTCCCCAGTCGGAAGCTACAAGGCACGCAGCCCATGACTTATGGAATCATCTCAAAAGCATGGGGGTTGTGTTTGGTATACGGGATGCGAAGCCAAATGTGTACTGCTACCATAGTCCGGTCAAGGTCGATCCTTGGACCAAGAGATGCCGGCGTCGCTACGACTCTGGTATCGCTATTCTCGAGGAGCACGTTAGCGTGAGGATCCAACCCTACTTTGAAGAGGACTTTCACCACTGCATCCACGTCCTTGATGCGCAGGAGGCCTGGTCATCAGCTCTTGACCACATGGGATCAGGGAAGTTTGCGTTTATTTGATAAGAGACCACGACCAGACAGAACAAGGCAGCTGTGTCGTGCATGGCTCGCGATTAATCGATGCATTGGCCTGCGTACTCTGTGTGAACTGACCGTGGTTTCAAGCTGGGAAGAAGTACCTCGATCCGGATTTTTTTCCGACATATCGACATTATACATGTTTTTCTGAGAGGAAAATCATGAGAAAACGGTGGGGCTAAAAGTTTGCCTCAAATCCGTCTGTCGTTCTAGCGCCGGCTCGCTCGTCCTTCAACACTGCACATTTTAGCACAGGCGTTTTGGCATTCTTTTCCTGGCGTGCGATTTGATTCTTTTCGTTGCATTTTCTTTGAAATATTCCCCAAAATGATGTCATTCTGACGCAGTACTATATTTATCATGTCTCATGGGACTGCTCATGGGACTGGCGTTTAGGCAATGAAAGATTTATGAAGGTTCGGTGGAGGGGCTCCTTTCTGTAACACTAGAGCGTTCTTGTTTTGCTTATGTTGTCGTCTTTTAGGGTTTCAAATGGTTCCCGGCGTGGTATGCGGAGATGGGCGAGAGAGCAAGTTGGAACATACCCCCCTGATGAGATGGTCCCGCTGTTTGGCATTCTATATTTTCATGACGAGCTGGCTCGAGGTTAATGAGACAGGAATGGCAGAAGATTAAAAGAGGGCAACACATGATTGAGGAAGGGAGGCACTAGTAAGGGGTTGCGAAGATTGGGGAAGGAGCGAGCAGCTGTGAGCAGTTGCGATTGAGGTCTGGTCCCGGTATCCACGTGTGACCAGCCTGGTGCCGTCAAGTACAGATCTAAGCTATCAACAATTTACATCTACATTGACACATTCATCGCCCTTGAAGAGAAGTGGGCGTCTCGGCCAGTACATGTCCATGACGGGTGTGTCCGTTGGAAATACGTTGTAACCCTGCCGCGCGGGGTGGCCGAAAACGACCTGGCATCGATACGACGTCGATTGTGCAAGACATTTAGGAAATTGGGGGTTCCAGTAAATCTCAGGTCCAGACCATGTGTGCATTGGTCCAGGGTGGAGCCAAAAAGGGTGTATTTTTTGCAGGCGGTGAAGCTTTTAGCATATACTGGGCATATGCCCGGTAAATAGTATTCTTTATATTACACTAGCATTTATTAATTATAAGGATACTATTAATGCTAATACAGTAAGAGAACTTATTTCTAAGTAAGTTAGTATTGTAAGTAAGAAAGCATTATACTATATATATATAGTATATACTTATTATATATTAGGTTTAATTTTGTTTAAAATAAAGTAGTAATATAAATAAAATAACTCTAAAGCTATTATATATATATACTCTATATATAATTTTTTAAGAAATATATTAATATACACTAAGAGCTACTTCTTAACTATAGAAAAGGTAGGTTAATTTTAGTATATATATTATAAATATACTAGTATTAAGATATACTCTTATATTAACCTTAAGCTTATTAAGTATTAAGAGCAGTAGAATAATAAGTTTAATCTACAGCTTATTAGGGATATAAGACATTAATATACTAGCTATTTAAATAGCCTTAATATTAATAATAAGCTTAAGTAAAAGATAGAGCAGTAAGTATAATTATTATTTTAAACGTAGAAGGTATATTTCTAATATATTGCTAAGGTATATATAGTATATATAAAAGCTTAGGATTATTACTAGCTATATAAATTATATACACTTAATATAGAAGAGAGAGAACTAATTTACTGTAAAAAAGCAGTAAAATAGATTAAATAATCTATAAAGAAGGTATATTATATATACACTATATATTGCTC
>JFHB01000309.1:0-26342 GCA_000729835.1 Atkinsonella hypoxylon
ACTTTAGTATAAAGCTACTTCTTAGAATTAAAAGAAGTAAGCTAATAAAAAGCTTAAAGATCTAAAGAGAAACTATTTAAGAACTATAAAGAACACTCTTTATTAGCTTTAAGAGCATTAAGCTACTATAATTAGCGCTAAGCTCTATATATAGTGTAGTGTAACCTCTTAGTTTAATTATATTTATAAGGCCTTACTAGATACTATACTTACTAGCTTTATAGATTAAATAAAAGTTACTAGAGCTAAGTTTATTATAATGCTCTATAGAGAGTTATTAGAGCAGCTTAGCTAGTATATATAAGCTAGAATAGAGCTAGAAGACTGTAATTCTAAACTCTATAATAATAGAAAAGACTACCTTTATATACCTCTAGGTAGAAAAAGTCTTAAGTATTATAGTATAAATAATTTTAGTTATAAAGCTAAAGAAATTATATAGTTTATTTTAGAAGTAAAAGATTAAATAAATAATTTAACCTAAAAGTTTAAAGATATAAAGATTATACTTATAAAGTAAGTAGTTTTAAAGATAGATATTATAAAGCTTTTTAAAGAGAAATTTAGGAAAAAAAAGAAGAAAAAGTAGAATATATATATTAACGCTATTAATATATAAAATAATACCTAAAGCTTTAGAACCTATATAACTAAAAGCTATATAAAGTAGTATTACTGCTATTACTGTAGTAAGAAAGGTTATTATATAGATTAATACTAGTTTTACTAGTATAATAATAAAATTAGCTTTATAAAGTATAATTAAAGAGTAAGCATCTTAATAGTAAAATTAAATAATTTAGTGCTATCTATTCTTATATAAAGCTTCTTTAGTATAGAAAGTTATCTTTATAGGCTTATAGTATTTTAAGTTAATTGTTTTAACTACTATATTATAAAATAGTATTATTCTTAAGTTAAGGAATTTAGTAGAAAAACATTAAACTATTAGAAGCTTAATAAGAAAAAGAGAGAGATATTAGATTAAATCTTTAATAAGATTAATATCTTTAATTATTACTTAATATATATTCTACTAAAAGCTATTCTTAAGAGAGACTTTACTAATAGTACTACAGTAACTTTAATGTTTAAGATAAAGAAATATAGACCTAAAAGAACTCTCTATATACTAATTAAAAAGAGAATTATAGTCTAGCTCTTTAGAGTTTATACTATAGAGATATAACGCTCTATTAAGTAAGAAGAAGCTTTAAAAAACTAAGTAAAAAGGAAAGAAAAGAAAGCTAAAAAAAATAGCTTTATAGATATAAAAGTATAGCTTCTTATATAATTATTTAAAGATATTTTTTAGAAAAAGATTAAAGTTAGCTTATAAGACCTATACTAACTAATGCTTATACTTATAGAAGTAATAGAGAATAAATACTTAATATAAGTAAATAGTGTTAATAAAGTCTATTATATTAATAGAATAAGTACTAAAGTTATACCTCTATATTCTATCTTAAGGAAGAGATAAAGAGTTAAGGAGCAAAAGGATTAATTAATTAATATTATTAAGATAATATCTACTATAGTTAAAGAGGCAGTAGAAAACAATAAAGAAGATATTACTAATAAATATATAAAATAGCTGCTTAATAGTATCTAGAAGGATTTATAGAATGTTATATAAGAATATATAGGAAATTATATTAAAGAGAAGAAGTTTATTGTAAATCTATAGGTAAATACACTTTATATTAAAGAATTAAATAGTATTTTAAAGCTAAAAGCAATTATAAGCTATTTATAGAACTTACCTTACCTTTAAGTATAACTTAAAAGCCTAAACTCTTTACTTATTAATAGTTTTATAAATTATAGTTTATAAAGGAATATTATTACTAAGAACCTTATTAAAGAGCTTAATTTAAAAATAACTCTAATAAAGTAAAAAACTACTACTATATCTTTTACATTATATAAGCTTATAATATTAAGAGAGGTAATAATAAAGCTATACCTTAGAAACATTTAAACGCTAATTTACTTTTATATTACACTAAAGTCTTTATATATATAATTAATCCTTAAAATGCCTTTTATATATATAGCTAAAGTTACCTTTAAGTATAGTAATAAAGAAAGTAAACTTCTCTTAAAGTGCTATTTTAGTAATATTATATTAGTCTTAAGAGTTACTAGAAGTATTAAATAAAAGACTACAATAAATAAAGTAATAGCTACTAGTGTTAATTTAATCCTAATTAATAAGTTATTTAAGGATTTAGTTTACAATTAAATAGTTAAAAAGAGTCTTAAAGCTAAGTTAAATAACAATAAAGAGCTAGTGCTTATAATAAAGAATAAAGGTGTAGCTATTACTAACCTTATAATAAAGAGAATAGCTAACTAATATAGAAGCTAACTTAAAAAGGCTGTAAAGAAGATTTAGCCCTTAAGGCAATTATAACTAATTAATCTAAAAGTAAATATATTATATAAGCAAAAAGCTAATAAGATTTTACTAAAAGATAATATTTCTTTAAATAGGTTTACACTTAATAGAGACCTTAAGTAAAAATAGAAGAAGTAGAAAAAGGTAAAAGTATACTTAAATAAATTAAAAAAATACACTAAATATATTATAGAAAGATTTAGTAAAAAGCCTTAAGGATTCTAAATAATAAAAGAGCGTTTAGATTAAATAGTTAAATAAGTGTAAAAGCATTTAATAGTAAAAAAAGTTAATATTTTTAAGGAAATTCTTTATAACTAAAAGGCAGCACTAATATAGAACTTATTAAAGTATAGAAAGATTAATCCCTTAATTATACTACCTTAAGTTATCTATACTATTGCTTATAGAGCTTAGAAGGTAAAGTTAATACTAATACCTATTAGCCTATAAAGAAGACTAGTTAATTTATTAAAAAAGAAACTTTAGTATAGGTTATTAAAAAAGAGCTATAAATCTTATAGAAACCCTTACTTTTTAGTAATAAAGAAGAATAAAGAGATATAGCTAGTGCTGTTTACAATAGCCTACAATAAGATTACAATATAGAATGCCTATATTCTAGAAGGAGTAAAGGCTTTTAGTAAAGAATTTAGGATATATAAGATACTTTTAGTTATTAATTTGCTATTAAGCTATAACTAAGTGCTACTTATAGAGAAAAGCAGAAACTTAATAACAATTTTAATAGTAATAGAGCTTCTATAACTTTATATACTTCCTTAAGGAGTAACTAATTCTATTGCTTAATTTATTTAGATATTAAAGAGAATTCTTTTTAACCTAATTCTTTACACTTATAAGCCTTTCTTAGATAATATTGCAGTAAAAGGCCTTACTACTATATATAATAAAGAGGAAGTATTACCTAATATATAAAGATATATTATAGAATATTTAATTAATATTAATAAAGTCCTTATTAATATTAAGCTAGCTAGTTACACTATATCTACTATAAAATTAAAGCTATACTAAAAAACTATAGAGATTATTAAATTTATATATAGTACTAATAGAAGAAAACCTTTAGAAGTAAAAGTAATAAAGATTCTAAAGTAAATAAAGTATAAGAATGTTTTTAAGGTTAAATTCTTTCTTAAGCTTATAGACTGTTATTATATTTAAGTATAGTATTACTCTATAAAAACTAAGCCTTTTATAATCTTACTTAAGAAGAGTATTAAGTAAACTTAAGAACTAAACTAAAAGAACGCTATAGAGGTTCTTAAGTATATAATAATAACTACACTAGTTCTTATAATAATTAATCTTAGCTTAAGCGCTAAGGAAATTATATTAATAGTTAATATAAGCTTAAAAGAATAAAGAGTAGTTTTAATGTAAATTATTAATAGGTAATAACACTTTATATAATATAAAAGTAAATATTAGAGTAATTTAGAAATTAAGTATAATAGAATAAAGTAGAAATATAGAGCTATTGTTTATATATTAAGAAAGCTATAAATTTATCTCTATAGAGTTCTCTTTACTCTAAAGATTAATTCTTAAGTACTTATATATTAGCTTAATAGCGCTATTAATAACGTTCTAGGCGCACTTATTATATAATAGATTAGTTATATTATACTATTTAATTTTACAGCTAGATATATTCTAGGAGAAAAGAATAAAATAGCTAATGCTTTATTATATAAAGAAGGTAGGCCTTCTAATATATTAGATTAAGTAGCTAAAGGAAATATTAAAGATTTTATTAACTTACAGCTTAACGTTAATAAGATCTAGCTGTATAATAGAGTATACTATACTTCTAGAACTTAATAAATTATAGATTTCTTTTTAATATTATAAAGACTATTTAATCTAAATAAGAGTAAGTATAAGTAACTTTATATAAGTGCTAAGTAATACTTCTTAGATAAAGGCCTATTATAGAAGAGGCTAACTAGTATAATAAAGGGTTCTACTTTAGTTATTAAAGACTTAATATAATAGAGAAAGATTGTTAAGGCTTTATATAAGTAAATAGATTATAAAGGTATAGAAGTTATATTTTAAGTAGCTAGAATTAAGTACTTTTAAAAAGAACTTTAGAATATAGTTTAAGTAATAATTTTCTGTTATAAGGTGTACTAAAAGTTTGCTCCTTAAAGGCCTAAAGAATTATTAATACTAATAGCTTTAAGCAACCTAATAAGTAAGGTATATATTAATACCTAATATATACTACTTAATTATAGTTTTAAGTACCTTCTAGAAGTAAAATATAACCTTATTAGATAAATAGAAGCGCACTTTATATAGTATACTAATATTATAGCTATTTAGAAGTTTCTAATAAAACTAATTATATAATTTAAAGTCTTCTAATTTCTAGTTTTTAATAGAGAGCTAGAAATATATAGAAATCTTAAAAAAGCAGTTAAAGCTATTAGAATTAAAGGGATTAAGACATTAGTATATAATTTAAAAGCTAATTTACCTATTAAAGCTAGTTATTAAACGCTTATATTTACTCTTTTAAAGATAGAAGGTTTTAATAGAAAGTAGTTTAAATTACTAAATAAAGCACTATTAGTAGACTATATAGCTATATAAGCGTTATATAGTAAATCTACTTTCTACTTAATTTATAGTTAAAAGCTTATTCTTTCTTTAAAAGTTAAATTTTTTACTTAAAGGTTAATTAATTAGTTAGAAGTTATAATAATATAGAATCTCTTTAAAGTAAGAGTTAAAATACTAGAATAAAAGGAAGTAAATATCTAAAAAGCTTATATAAAAGTCTTTATATTTAGGTAATACTTAGCTAATTAAATAAACTAAAACTAAGAGGTATTATTGTAAAAGAAGAAAGATTAATTAGTTCTAGAAGATCTAATTCTTATATATAATATATAAAGGGTTATAGATATATTAATAAAGAAGAAGTTAGTAATACAATAAAATAGTTCTTTTAAAGTATATAGCTAAGTAAAAGTTACTAGTGCCTACTATTTAAAGACCTTAGATAGTATAGTACTTAATAAAACTATTTCTAGGGATTATATTAAGAAGTTTAAGCTTAATCTAGAGAGATAATAGACTTCTACTGCTAATAAATAGCTCTATACTCTATAATATACTGCTTAGTATAGTAAAGACACTAGCAACTTTAAGCAAAATGCTAATAAATTACAACCTACTAATGCCTAGTATAATATATTAGATTAAATAGTTTCTAAGGACTATATATTATAGCTATACTAAAAAGAGGATTTTAAGGATAATAACGCTAAAGTAAACCTTCTACTATAACGTTATTTAAAGTATATAATAGAAGTTTATCTACTAATAATACCTAAAGAAGAGCGTAGAAGCTATAAGGAGATTAATAATATTATTTAATCTTAGTAATTTACCTATAACTTTACTAAGATATATAACTTATTATAGCTTTTACAAAAGCTAATACTATAGTTCTTATATCTTTAGCTTTAGAGAGAAAAGAGGTTAAGTTTATTTATTTATATATTTAAGACTAACTAAGATTTAATAATAGTATATTAAGATTATTTAAAGATTTAAAGCTAATTAGAATTAAGACTATAAACCTAGATTAAATAGAATATATAAAAAGTTTTTAAAAACTACTAAAAATAAGTATAGTTCTATTCTATTTTAACTAAAGAGGCTACTTAGCTTTTACCCTTTTTTTGTTTTTTTTTTTATCTTTTAACTTAAGCAATTTATACTTAATCTTTTAGTAAAATTCTAGTAGTCTTAATGCCTAGAGGAAAGAGTAAGAAATATTAACTACTATAAAGGGGAAAAGATTCTTATAAAGAACCTTCTAGAGCCTTAAAAGAATAAATAGTTAATCTACTTAGTCTTTACTCTAGAATATTACAAAAGAAGTATTATAGTAAATCTAGCTATAGTTACTATAGCCTTTTGCGAATTGCTACTTACAGCTTACAGCAGTAGAGCTACTCTAGACGTAATTACTATATAAGCTACTATAGACATCCTTAAGAGAGGTATAGCTGTAAAATAGAAAGTAAATATATTCTCTAAATAAGGTAACTATTTAAAGATATATATTAGTGTAATAAAAGCAAAATACACTATTCTTTTTACTAAAGAATAAGATTAAAAGAGCTTTATAGCGCTCTTAATAATTAGTAAGTATATAATAGAAATATCTATAAGGATAAGCTATCTTAGTTAGAATAAAGATAAAGTTCTTAACATTTAATTCTAGTGCAACCTTACGCAAGAGAAAGCCTTCTTTTATAGTACTATTAATAAACTAAGCCTTAAGATTCTAATTGCAAAAGAATTTAATAGCTCTTAGAGGTATATTAAGTATAAAACTCTATTAAAAAGTAACTTTAGTGTATATTAAGTATCTACTAGCACTAATGTTATTGCCTCTATAGACTTAAAGCTTAAAGGTAAATTTATACTAAAGAGAAAAGGTTTATTAGTATAATAAGAGAATAAAAGTGTAATTAAAAGCTTTTTTACAAAAGACTTACTATATTAATAAGTATTATTAAAGGAAAGATATCTATTTAACTATTCTAAGAGAGAGTAACCTAATAAGAGAGAGCAATAGAAGGGATTCTTCTGCTAATAATATTCTATATATTTATAAGATCCTTATAGTTTTAAGGAAGCTTTTTAGCTATAATTAAATAATTAAAGGTGCTAATAAAGATAATAAAAAAGAGGCTATATAAGAAGATAGTTATAAGAAGAAAAAAAGAAAATAAATATAATTAGTTAAAGAGAATATTATAAATTACTTAATAAGTTTATAGCTATTAAAGTTTTAGTATATATTTACTATTAGCCTCTACTAAATTACAACAATTATAAACAGCTATTAACTAAGGATTTATTAAGATAATACTAGCTATAATATAGCCTATATTTTTACTCTCTCTCTCTCTTTATTCCTTTATTTTTATAATATTTTTATTATAAGTATTTACTTAAGCTCTTTTTTACCTTTAATTTTTTAAAAGCTATTTAATCTCTACTGCTAAAATAGAAAATAAATACTAGAAACCTATTTCTAAGACTAGCTTTAGAGTTATATATAAGGGATAAATATATTACTTTAGGATATTAAGGAACCTACTAATATACTATATTATAGTATAAGTCTATAAGCTAGTTAGCAATTTCTTTTGTATAGAAGAGTAAAATTAAGTAGATTTACCTCTTAAGAAGCTCTATAAGCGCTAGCTGCCTCTCTTTTAGTAATATTTTAAGTAGTCTCTTTTAGCTTACTACTTTATTAGGATTATAATTTAGATAACTTTAGGCTTATAGAGTTAATATAGCCTAGCTAGAATCTAGCAATCTAGTTTAATTATCTTAATAATGTTTATAGCTTTTTAATAAAGTTCTTTAAGTAAGAAACTTATTGTAAATAGTTAGATTAATTCTAGCTTACTACTATAGTAAGGATTGTTACTTATAGAATTAAATGTACAATAGTTATCTTTAAGGAGTCTTTTGTAATTAATATAGAAGAGATAAACTAAAGTAAGATTGTAAGACTTATAGGTTAAAAGGTATATAGAATTAAAGATAAGTTTTAACTTATTTTCTACTGTTATAATATAAGCTATAACCCTTCTACCTTATACAATAAAATAAGTAAGTAAAGACTTATTACTAGCTTTCTTTTCTTTAATAACTACTAAACTTATTTTATCTTTAATTGCTTAAAGGGATACTATTATTACTTTAATATAGAACCTAAAGGTAGAATTAAAAGGTTTAAAGCTGTAGTCTATAGTTAGGTATAAACTTTATAGCTCCTTTAGTATTTATACCTATTTTAGGCAATTTTAGTACTATATTATAAGCAGAAGAGCAACTAGAAATATAGATATACCTATTTATCCTTCTTAATATAAACGCTTTATTGTTTAGTTAAGTATCTTCTAATTAATCTTATTAGTAACAGCTTATATAATATACTTTACACTTAATATAGCAACTATAGAATTACTTAAACGTTAAGGAATAAATTTAAACTGTACCTTTATAACTAGGTTATAACTAATAACTCTATTAATTAGTCTTATAACTACTGTAAAGGTACTAATAGGGTTATAATAGTTCTATATATAATAGCAGTAAATAAGCTTAGTTTTATAAATAGGTATATAGTTATTAAAAAAGCTAAAACTATAGGCTTTAACCTTAGCTACCTCTAGGAAGATACTATAAAGCGTTTTATCTTAAGATATTACTTATAGACAATTAGTAGTAGAATTTCTATTCTAAAGGAGCTTAATGCCTAAAAATTTACCTTAAGTAATTATAATTAAGTAATTAAATAGTTAATAGAGGTTAATAGATAAATGCTTATATAACTTTAGGAAAATTAGTTTATTGCTGCTGTTTAGTTTAATAGCAATTCTATTATCTATAATAGAACTATTAAAGCAGTAATAACAGTAAGGGAACAGCGTTTATATCTTCTAATGTAGATAAGTAAGCCTAGCTAGGCTTTTATACATTATAAGCTACTCCCTTTTGCATAAAAGAAGTCTTTAATTATAACGTTTAAGGTGCTACTATAGCTTATAACTAATTTATAAAGCTCTTTATTATTACTACTGCTAAATAATTTAGAGGTTTTTGCTAGAATTTCTAGTATACTATAAGACCTTACGTAAAAAGATTAAATAGAATCTTACAGTAAGAACTAGCTTTTGCAACAATTATAGAACTTAAAGCATTAGCTACTATCTTTACGTTTTATAGAACTATTAGCGTAAGAGCAGAAATCTAGGTAAAGGGATAAAGAGATTATAAGAGCAGTAAAATAAGCGCTTAAAGCTAGAGAATACTACACTATAAAGGATTAAATAGAAGCATTAGCTTAAAGATATATTACTAAACAGCCTATAATAGCCTATAATTCTATTACTAATATAAACCTTAGTGTTATACTATTAGCTCTCTTTTATTCTAGCGCTTAGCAAAAGATAATTAAGGTAAATAAAAGACACTATTTAATTATATCTAGAGTAACTAAATAAAGTATAAATCGCTAAGAAAGAGTTGCTTATTGTAAAGGAAAGCGCCTAGCTATAAGAACGCTATTACTAATAAGAGGAACGCTACTATATACGCTAAAGACGCTAAAGCTATTATAGAAGATAAAAGAATTAAGACTTTAGGATTAAGGGAATTAGCTAAAGGGTTAAGTTACTTATAAGTCTTACTTTATAAGCTTATTTGTAACTAAGGAGGTATTGTGTTGCAGCAGAGTTACCCTCTTGCGCTCTTATATTAGCTTTATAAGGGATGCTATATATAGATTTTCTCTATAAGAGTGTGCATTGCTTAAACATCTAGATAGTTTAAGTAAGCAAGTAAGCGCGTAAGCAGCTTCTACTAATTCTTTTTAGGCTTTTTACTCTTTTAATTAATTAATATCTTTTAGTCTGCTTTAATTTATAACACTTAATACTTAAGAGACATTACTTTACTAACACTAACGCTTTCCTTAACTCTTTAATACATTTAGCTCCTTTTGCGTGTATATATCTTCTAAGCTGCAATTAATATTTTATTTCTGCCTTTTTAGACTATTTAATCTTCTTACCTGCTATTGTTTAATAGTATATATCGTTAAATATCTTGCTCTCTGCCGATTCTCTTCGATCTTAACGTGCGCTATATTGTTGCCTGCTTTAGTGTAGGCTGTATAGTTATTTAGGGGTTTGGTTTTAAGACAACAAACTGCCTAGCTTGCAACTAAGCTAAAGCTGTTAGAAGACCTAGCAAGCATGCTATTCCTAACCCCCCTAGATGTTTAGATATTATAGAGGGAGATACCGTTAAAATAGAGCCTATACTGTACAATAAGAGGCCTCTAGTTCTTTTTCTAATTAATAGAAAATTACAGTATAAGTGGTCTTTTAATCTAGCTAATAAAGAGGGTTCTACTCTCTATAGCTGTATTAAAGGCTTCTTTAAGGAATTAAAAAACCAGTATAACTGCTACCCTAAACACCTTTATTTTAATAGTAGTACAGAAATTAATACTAGGTTGCAAGCTTAGCTATCTTCTAAGGGTATTTACTTTAGCACCTCTTGCCCCTATATTTATAAATAGAATAGGCTAATAGAGAGAGCTATAAGGGTACTTCTAGACCGTTTGCGTGCTACCCTACAGTGGTTATAATTACCTCTATATCTATAGTCTTATATCCTTCCTGCTATAGTGAATTTAGTTAATACTACTGCAAATAGTACTAAACTATTAAGTCCTAAATAGCTATATCTAGCTAATTTAGAGCCTTCTAAGACCTATAAGCCTAATTTTACCAAAATAAGGGCTATAGGCTTCTATTGCGAAGTTCTAATTCCTTTAGAACAACAATCTAGGTTGCAGAAGCTAGCTAAAAGAACTATTCCTAGTAGACTTTTAGCTACGCTAGGTTCTAATGTATATCTAATATATATCCCCTCTAAATAAGCTGTTATAAAGACTAGCTTCGTTAAAATTATAGAAGGAATAGGTCCTATTTCATAGAGCATCCCTAAGGTTCCTATTAGTTCTATAGTGGATAATCCTTCAGAGGGAGAAATTAATAACTAGCAATTAGTGGATAATTATACTCCTAAGTATCCTTATCCTAGTTATCTAGATGTGCTAAATCATCCACTAGAACCTGTAGATTAAGCTCTTCTACTAAGCAACCCTATAGAAGCTATAGAGGCCCCTAAAGCCCCTATACCTATAGAAACACCTATAGAAGCTACTATAGAAGCTAAAGCTAATGCTAATGCTATAGATTTAGATAGAGATATATTTTCCTTAATTAAGGATCTATGCTTTAAGGCAAGGACTAAAGCAGCTATTACTTCTAATAGTAATAAGGATGAACTTCCTAACACGTAGAAGCAAGCCCTAAAAAGCTCTGCTAAGCAGCATTAGATAGAAGCTACCTATAGCGAATTTAAGCAGCTATTAGCTGCTAGAACCTTTAAATTTATAGGGAAAGACTAAGTACCTAAGGGCTAAAGAGTTCTAAAGAATAGGCTTATTTATAGGCTTAAAAAGGATAAAGAAAATAATCCTATTAAATATAAGGCCTGCCTTATTGCTAAGGGATTTATACAAATAGAAGGTTAAGACTATCTAGAGACCTTTGCTGCAACTAGTATTCCTCCTAGCTAGCGTATATTATTAGCCCTTACAGCTTTTAATAACTAGGAAGTTAAGCAAATCAACTTTATAGAAGCGTTTTTAAATAGCAAGCTAAAGGAAGCTATTTATATAGAAATCCTAGATAGATTCGTTGAATTTGCAGAAGCAACGCTATTAGTAGCTAAGCTACTAAAAAGCTGTAATTATAAGCCCTCTAAAGAGCAAGTAATTAAGCTAGAAAAATCCCTCTATAGTCTAAAGCAAAGTCCTAGAGAATAGCAGCAAATTCTAACAGAATTACTTTAAAAGCATAGATTTAAACCTCTTATATTAAACCCAGCAGTCTTTTATAACCCAGCTACATCTATATATATTGCTACTTACGTAGATAACTGTCTTCTAATTAGTCTAAATCTAAGCTATATTAATAAGCTAAAGAAGTTATTATATAAAGCTTATCCAATAGAAGATAGAGGACTAGCAGAATTCTTTCTAGGCGTTTAAATCACCTGTAATAGGTCTAAAAGGTCTATTAAAATCTATTAATCTTAATACATCCTTGAAGCCCTAGAAAGATTCAAAATGCTAGATGCTAAGCTAGCTTCTATCCCTATACAGCTGGGGATTCTAAAGCAACTAGTTACAAAACTTCTCTTAAAATCCGATTATAAGCTTTATTAGAGCATAATAGGCACTATAATGTACCTAATGTTGCTAACTAGGGCTGATATTGCTTTTTCCGTTTAGTGGCTATTAACCTTCCTAGCTAAGCCCTATATAGAGCACCTAAATGCCTCTAAGCACCTCCTAAGGTACTTAAGTGGTACTAGAAGCTTTGCTATTATTTATAAGCATTCTATACCACTAGGGTCTTCTTCTAAAGCTTTTAATAGCTCTATTAGTTGCAAAGAAGTACTTAAGACCCTCCTTAGTTATTGCAATAGCGATTTTGCTGGTGATAAAGTCTCTTCTAAATCAACCTATACTTATCTATATAAGCTAGCTGGTGGACCTATTAGCTGGAAATCGAAGAAAGCTAGTACTATTGCTCTTTCCACTTTAGAAGCAGAATCCAATGCATTATCTGAAGCTATTAGGGAATTAGAGTGGCTCTACGGCCTTTTTAAGGAGATAAAGCTGCCTTTAACCCCTCCTATTCCTATTAGGTGTAATAATTAAGGTACTATAGTTACTGCTTACAACCTAACGTTGTATAGTAGGACTAAGCACACCCTTTTGAAGTTTAACTACATTAGGGAAAAGATTCGTAAAGGTATAGCTAAGGTTAGTTATATTGATACGAATCAGATGCCAGCAGATAGCCTAACTAAGCCTCTTGCTATTCAAAAGCATTAACAATTCATTAAGTTACTAGAGCTTTCTAGCTAGCTTATAAAAGTAACAAAAACACTCAAAAAATCGAAAACAACAAAAACAATCAACAACAACTAGTTATATTCAACTATAACTACCCTGGAATTGCTGGAATTGGTTATGTTATTTGGTTCTGTTATTAGTACTGTATTTCGTTGGCTGATTCTAACTTAGATATCCTTTAAAGGAGCTAAGTTGCTTATAGAACTAGTTACTTCTTACATTTCTAGAGGGAGTATTAAAAATAAGCTACCCTGTATAGCCTATTTTTATGCCTACTAGTTGCTCTATTACGTAACCCTTATTAGGTCTTATTACGTTAATTTTTTAGTAGAGATGTTACTGTTACTAGATGTAAAACATCTAGAATCAACTAGGGTAAAGTTGCCTAACCTATAGTTAACTTTAACAGCGATTTTCTCTACAACTAGCAATGGTAGAAATTTAAGAAGTATACCATTTAAAAGCTAAGAATTAGGGCTATCTAATAGTATAATTGTTAAATAGAGTTGCTTATAAGGGTTGCTTATTACTAGTGGAATTTATTAAATTGTGCATATAGGCGTCTCGTTTGTATAGCTATAAGTCGATTTTTTTGTTTTTATATAGTAAATCTTTTTGCAGAAATTATAAAGTAGCTTATAAGCCCCTTCTAGCGACTATAGCCCGCTAATATAGTTAGTAGGTCTATAAGGGACTAGAAAGATTCAAGATTCTACTCTTACTAACTTGTTCGTTACAGCGCTCTTAATATAAAGATACCACTATTACAGTTATCTATTGCCTCTACGTGATCTATACTATACACTACAGCTTGATTTAGGCCGCTGCTGCTTCCACTACGTGATAATTGCTAGGAGCAATTACAGGTGCTAAATCTAAGAGACCACTACCCTCTTAGATATCTAGTCCTGTAATCCCTTTTATTTTCAATAGCAGTAAATAAGCTTAGTTTTATAAATAGGTATATAGTTATTAAAAAAGCTAAGACTATAGGCTTTAACCTTAGCTACCTCTAGGAAGATACTATAAAGCGTTTTATCTTAAGATATTACTTATAGATAACTAGTAGTAGAATTCCTATTCTAAAGGAGCTTAATGCCTAGAAATTTACCTTAAGCAATTATAATTAAGTAATTAAATAGTTAATAGAGGTTAATAGATAAATGCTTATATAAATTTAGAAGAATTAGTTTATTGCTACTGTTTAGTTTAATAGTAATTCTATTATCTATAATAGAACTATTAAAGCAGTAATAACAGTAAGGGAATAGCGTTTATATCTTTTAACGTAGATAAATAAGCCTAGATAGGCTCTTATATATTGTAAGCTACTTTTTCTTGCATAAAAGAAATCTTTAATTATAACATTTAAGGTGTTACTATAGCTTATAACTAATTTATAAAGCCCTTTATTATTACTACTGCTAGATAATTTAGAGGTCTCTACTAGAATTTTTAGTATACTATAAGATCTTATATAAAAAGATTAAATAGAATCTTACAGTAAGAACTAGCTTCTACAATAATTATAGGACTTAAAGCATTAGCTACTATCTTTACGTTTTATAGAACTATTAGCGTAAAAGTAGAAATTTAGATAAAAGAATAAAGAGATTATAAGGACAATAAAATAAGCACTTAAAGCTAAAGGATACTACACTATAAAGGATTAAATAGAAGCATTAGCTTAAAGATATATTGCTAAACAGCCTATAATAGCCTATAATCCTATTACTAATACAAACCTTAGTGTTATACTGCTAGCTCTCTTTTATTCTAGCGCTTAGCAAGAGATAATTAAGGTAAATAAAAGACACTAATTAATTACATCTAAAGTAACTAAATAAAGTGTAAATTGCTAAGAAAGAGTTACTTATTGTAAAGGAAAGTGCTTAGCTATAAGAACGCTATTGCTAGTAAGAGAGATACTACTATATATACTAAAGACGCTAAAGCTATTATAGAAGATAAAAGAATTAGAACTTTAGGATTAAGGGAATTAGCTAGAGGGTTAAGTTACTTATAAGTCTTGCTTTATAAGCTTATTTGTAACTAAAGAGGTATTGTGTTGCAGTAAAGTTACCCCCTTGCGCTCTTATATTAGCTTTATAAGGGATGCTATATACAGATTTTCTCTATAAGAGTGTGTATTGCCTAGTTTGTCGCCTTAAAACCAAACCCCTAAATGACTATACAGCCTACACTAACGCAGGTAACGATATAGCGCACGTTAAGATCGAAGAGGATCGGCAGAGAGCAAGATATTTATTAGTGTATACTATTAAGCAATAGCAGATAAGAAGATTAAATAGTCTAAAAAGGCAGAAATAAAATATTAATTGCAGCTTAGAAGATATATATATACAAAAGGAGCTAAATATATTAAAGTGTTAGGGAAAGCGTTAGTATTAGTAAAGTAATGTCTTTTAAGTATTAAGTATTATAAATTAAAGCAGGCTAAAAGATATTAATTAATTAAAAAGAGTAAAAGCTAAAAAGAATTAGTAGAAGCTGCTTATACGCTTGCTTACTTAAACTATTTAAACATCTAGGTAATACGCACTCTTATAGAGAAAATCTATATATAGTATCCCTTATAAAGCTAATATAAGAGCGTAAGGGGGTAACTCTACTGTAATATAATACCTCTTTAGTTATAAATAAGCTTATAAAGTAAAACTTATAAGTAACTTAACCCTTTAGCTAATTTCCTTAATCTTAAAGTCCTAATTCTTTTATCTTTTATAATAGCTTTAGTGTCTTTAGTATATATAGTAGTGTCTCTCTTATTAGTAATAGCGTTCTTATAGCTAAGCGCTTTCCTTTATAATAAGTAACTCTTTCTTAGCAATTTATACTTTATTTAGTTGCCTTAAATATAATTAAATAGTATCTTTTATTTACTTTAATTATCTCTTACTAAGCGCTAGAATAGAAGAGAGCTAGTAGTATAACACTAAGGTCTATATTAGTAATAGAATTATAGGCTATTATAGGTTATTTAGTAATATATCTTTAAGCTAATGCTTCTATTTAATCCTTTATAGTGTAGTATTCTTTAGCTTTAAGCGCTTATTTTACTGCCCTTATAATCTCTTTATTCTTTTACCTAGATTTCTACTTTTACGCTAATAGCTCTATAAAACATAAAGATAGCAGCTAATGCTTAGAGTTCTATAATTATTATAAAAGCTAGTTCTTACTATAAGATTCTATTTAATCTTTTTATATAAGATCTTATAGTATACTAAAAATTCTAGCAGAAACCTCTAAATTATTTAGCAGTAGTAATAATAAAGGGCTTTATAAATTAGTTATAGGCTGTAGTAGCACCTTAAACGTTATAATTAAAGACTTCTTTTATGCAAAAGAGAGCAGCTTATAATATATAAGAGCTTAGCTAGGCTTACTTATTTACATTAGAAGATATAAACGCTATTCCCTTACTGTTATTGCTGCTTTAATAGTTCTATTATAGATAATAGAATTACTATTAAATTAAATAGCAGCAATAAACTAATTCTTCTAAAGTTATATAAGTATTTATCTATTAACCTCTATTAACTATTTAATTACTTAATTATAATTACTTAAGGTAAATTTCTAGGCATTAAGCTCCTTTAGAATAGAAATTCTACTACTAGTTATCTATAAGTAATATCTTAAGATAAAACGCTTTATAGTATCTTTCTAAAGGTAGCTAAGGTTAAAGCCTATAGTCTTAGCTTTTTTAATAACTATATATTTATTTATAAAACTAAGCTTATTTACTGCTATTATATATAAGACTATTATAACCCTATTAGTACCTTTACAGTAGTTATAAAACTAATTAATAGAGTTATTAGTTATAACCTAGTTATAAAGGTATAGTTTAAATTTATTCCTTAATATTTAAGTAATTCTATAGTTGCTATATTAAGTGTAAGGTATATTATATAAGCTATTACTAATAAGATTAATTAGAAAATACCTAACTAAACAATAAAGCGTCTATATTAAGAAGAATAAATAGGTATATCTATATTTCTAGTTACTCTTCTGCTTATAATATAGTACTAAAATTGCTTAAAATAGGTATAGATACTAAAGGAGCTATAAAGTTTATACTTAACTATAGACTATAGCTTTAAACCTTTTAATTCTGCCTTTAGGTTCTATATTAAAGTAATAATAGTATCCCTTTAAGTAATTAAAGATAAAATAAGTTTAGTAGTTATTAAAGAAAAGAAAGCTAGTAATAAGTCTTTACCTACTTATTTTATTATATAAAGTAGAAGGGTTATAGCTTATATTATAACAGTAGAAAATAAGTTAAAACCTATCTTTAATTCTATATACCTTTTAATCTATAAGTTTTATAATCTTACTTTAGTTTATCTCTTCTATATTAATTATAAAAGACTTCTTAAAGATAATTGCTGTATACTTAATTCTATAAGTAATAATCCTTACTATAGTAATAAGCTAGAATTAATCTAACTATTTATAATAAGTCTTTTACTTAAAGGACTTTATTAAAAAGCTATAAACATTATTAAAATAATTAAACTAAATTGCTAAACTCTAGCTAGGCTATATTAACTCTATAAGCTTAAAGTTATCTAAATTATAATTCTAATAAAGTAGTAGGCTAAAAAGAGGCTACTTAAAACATTACTAAAAGAGAGGCAGTTAGTGCTTATAGAGCTTCTTAAGAGGTAAATCTACTTAATCTTACTCTTTTATATAAAAGAAATTGCTAACTAGCTTATAGACTTACACTATAATATAGTATATTAATAGGTTCCTTAACGTTCTAAAGTAATACATTTATCCCTTATATATAACTCTAAAGCTAGTCTTAAAAATAGGTTCTTAGTATTTATTTTCTATTTTAGTAGTAGAGATTAAATAGCTTTTAAAAAATTAAAGGTAAAAAAAAGCTTAGGTAAATACTTATAATAAAAATATTATAAGAATAAAGGAATAAAGAGAAAAAGAGAGTAGAAATATAGGCTATATTATAGCTAATATTATCTTAATAAATCCTTAGTTAATAGCTATTTATAATTATTATAATTTAGTAGAGGCTAATAGTAAATATATACTAAAACTTTAACAGCTGCAAACTTATTAAGTAATTTATAATATTCTCTTTAACTAATTATATTTATCTTTCTTCTTTCTTTTTATAACTACCTTTCTATATAGCCTCTTTCTTATTGCCTTTATTAGCACCTTTAATTATTTAATTATAGCTAAAAAGCTTCCTTAAAACTATAAAGATCTTATAAATATATAGAATATTATTAGCAAAAGAATCCCTTTTACTGCTCTTTTTTATTAAGTTACTCTCTCTTAAAATAGTTAAATAGATATCTTTTCTTTAATAACGCTTATTAATATAGTAAGTCTTTTATAAAAAAAGCTTTTAATTATACTTTTATTCTTTTATTATACTAATAAACCTTATCTCTTTAGTATAAATTTACCTTTAAGCTTTAAGTCTATAGAGGCAATAATATTAGCGCTAGTAAATACTTAATATACACTAAAGTTGCTTTTTAATAGAGTTTTATACCTAATATACCTCTAAAAGCTATTAAATTCTTTTACAATTAAAATCTTAAGGCTTAGTTTATTAATAGCACTATAAAAGAAAGCTCTCTTTTATATAAGGTTACACTAGAATTAAACGTTAAGAACTTTATCTTTATTCTAACTAAAATAGCTTATTCTTATAGATATTTCTATTATATACTTACTAATTATTAAGAGCGCTATAAAGCTCTTTTAATCTTATTCTTTAGCAAAAAGAATAGTGTATTTTACTCTTATTACACTAATATATATCTTTAGATAGTTACCTTATTTAGAGAATATATCTACTTTCTATTTTATAGCTATATCTCTCTTAAGAATGTCTATAGTAGCTTATATAGCAATTACATCTAAAGTAGCTCTACTGCTGTAAGCTATAAGTAGTAATTTACAAAAGGTTATAGTAACTATAGCTAGATTTACTATAATACTTCTTTTATAACGTTCTAAGGTAAAGACTAAGTAAATTAACTATTTATTCTTTTAAGGCTCTAGAAGGTCCTTTATAAGGATCTTTCTCCCTTTATAGTAGTTAATATTCCTTACCCTTTCCCTTAAATATTAAAACTACTAGAATTTTACTAAAAGATTAAGTATAAATTGCTTAAGTTAAAAGATAAAAAAAAACAAAAAAAAAGTAAAAGCTAAGCAGCCTCTTTAGTTAAAATAGAATAAAACTATACTTATTTTTAGTAGTTTTTAAAAACTTTTTATATATTCTATTTAATTTAAGTTTATAGTCTTAATTCTAATTAGCTTTAAATCTTTAAATAATCTTAATATACTATTATTAAATCTTAGTTAGTCTTAAATATATAAATAAATAAACTTAACCTTTTTTCTCTCTAAAGCTAAAGATATAGAAACTATAGTATTAGCTTTTATAAAAGCTATAATAAGTTATATATCTTAGTAAAGTTATAAGTAAATTATAAAGATTAAATAATATTGTTAATCTTCTTATAGCTTCTATACTCTTCTTTAGGTATTATTAGTAGATAAACTTCTATTATATACTTTAGATAACGTTATAGTAAAAGGTTTACTTTAGCATTATTATCCTTAAAATTCTCTTTTTAGTATAGCTATAATATATAGTCCTTAGAAACTATTTAATCTAATATATTATACTAGGCATTAGTAGGCTATAATTTATTAGTATCTTACTTAAAGTTACTAGTGTCTTTACTATACTAAGCAGTATATTGTAGAGTATAGAGCTATTTATTAGCAGTAAAAGTCTATTATTCCTCTAGATTAAGCTTAAACTTCTTAATATAATCTCTAGAAATAGTTTTATTAAGTACTATACTATCTAGGGTCTTTAAACAGTAAGCGCTAGTAACTTTTGCTTAACTATATACTTTAAAAGAACTATTCTATTATATTACTAACTTCTTCTTTATTAATATATCTATAACCCTTTATATATTATATATAAGAACTAAATCTCTTAGAACTAATTAATCTTTCTCTTTTTATAATAATACCTCTTAGTTCTAGTTTATTTAATTAGCTAAGTATTACTTAAATATAAAGACTTTTATATAAGCCTTCTAGATATTTACTTCCTTTTATTCTAGTATTTTAACTTTTACTTTAAAGAGATTCTATATTATTATAACTTCTAACTAATTAATTAACCTTTAAGTAGGAAATTTAACTTCTAAAGGAAGAATAAGCTTTTAACTATAAATTAAGTAGAAAGTAGATTTACTATATAACGCTTATATAGCTATATAGTTTACTAATAGTGCTTTATTTAGCAATTTAAACTACTTTCTATTAAAACCTTTTATCTTTAAAAGAGTAAATATAAGTATTTAATAACTAGCTTTAATAGGTAAATTAGCTTTTAAATTATATACTAATATCTTAATCTCTTTAATCTTAATAGCTTTAACTGCTTTTTTAAGATTTCTATATATTTCTAGCTTTTTATTAAAAACTAGAAATTAGAAGACTTTAAATTATATAATTAGTTTTATTAAGAACTTCTAAATAGCTATAATATTAGTATACTATATAGAGTGCACTTCTATCTATCTAGTAAGGTTATATTTTACTTCTAAAAGGTACTTAAAACTATAATTAAGTAGTATATATTAGGTATTAATATATATTTTACTTATTAAGTTACCTAAAGCTACTAGTATTAATAATTCTTTAGGCCTTTAAGAAGTAAACTTTTAGTATACTTTATAATAGAAAATTATTACTTAAACTATATTCTAGAGTTTTTTCTAAAAGTACTTAATTCTAACTACTTAAAATATAACTTCTATACCTTTATAACCTATTTACTTATATAAAGCCTTAATAATCTTTTTCTATTATATTAAGTCTTTAATAACTAAGGTAGAACCCTTTATTATACTAGTTAGTCTTTTCTATAATAGGCTTTTATCTAAGAAGTATTACTTAGCACTTATATAAAGTTGCTTATACTTACTCTTATTTAGATTAAATAGTCTTTATAACATTAAAAGGAAATCTATAATTTATTAAGTTCTAGAAGTATAGTATACTCTATTATATAGCTAGATCTTATTAACGTTAAGCTATAAGTTAATAAAATCTTTAATGTTCCCTTTAGCTACTTAATCTAATATATTAAAAGGCCTACCTTCTTTATATAATAAAGCATTAGCTATTTTATTCTTTTCTTCTAAAATATACTTAGCTGTAAAATTAAACAGTATAATATAACTAATCTATTATATAATAAGTGCGCCTAAAACGTTATTAATAGCGCTATTAAGCTAATATATAAGTATCTAAGAATTAGTCTTTAGAGTAAAAGGAACTCTATAGAGATAAATTTATAGCCTTCTTAATATATAAATAATAGCTCTATATTTCTACTTTATTCTATTATACTTAATTTCTAAATTGCTTTAATATTTACTTTTATATTATATAAAGTGTTATTACTTATTAATAATTTACATTAAAACTACTCTTTATTCTTTTAAGCTTATATTAACTATTAATATAATTTCTTTAGCGCTTAAGCTAAGATTAATTATTATAAGAACTAATATAGTTATTATTATATACTTAAGGACCTCTATAGCGTTCTTTTAGTTTAGTTCTTAAGTTTATTTAGTACTTTTCTTAAGTAAGATTATAAAAGGCTTAGCTTTTATAAAGTAATACTATACTTAAATATAATAATAGCCTATAAGCTTAAAAAAGAATTTAACCTTAAAAACATTCTTATACTCTATTTACTCTAGAATCTTTATTACTTTTACTTCTAAAGGTTTTCTTCTATTAGTGCTATATATAAATCTAATAATCTCTATAGTCTTCTAGTATAGCTTTAATTTTACAGTAAATATAGTATAACTAGCTAGCTTAATATTAATAAGGACTTTATTAATATTAATTAAATATTCTATAATATATCTTTATATATTAAGCAACACTTTCTCTTTATTATAAGTAGTAATAAGGCCTTTTACTATAATATTATCTAAGAAAGGCTTATAAGTGTAAGGAATTAGGTTAAAAAGAATTCTCTTTACTATTTAAATAAATTAAGTAATAGAGTTAGTTGCTCCTTAAGGAAGTATATAAAGCTATAGAAGCTCTATTACTATTAAAATTATTATTAAGTCCCTACTTTCCTCTATAAGCAGCATTTAGTTATAGCTTAATAGTAAATTAATAACTAAAAGTATTTTATATATTCTAAATTCTTTACTAAAAGCCTTTACTTCTTTTAGAATATAGGCATTCTATATTATAATCTTATTGTAGACTGTTATAAACAGCACTAGCTATATCTCTTT
Source organism: Atkinsonella hypoxylon (assembly GCA_000729835.1). Classification (NCBI taxonomy): domain Eukaryota; kingdom Fungi; phylum Ascomycota; class Sordariomycetes; order Hypocreales; family Clavicipitaceae; genus Atkinsonella; species Atkinsonella hypoxylon. The sequence goes on from JFHB01000309.1 coordinate 22,358, forward strand.
ATTCTTCTTTATTACTAAAAAGTAAGAGTTTCTATAAGATCTATAACTCTTTTTTAATAATTTATACTAAAGCTTCTTTTTTAATAAATTAACTAGTCTCTTTTATAGGCTAATAGGTATTAGTATTAACTTTACTTTTTAAGCTTTATAAGTAATAGTATAGATAACTTAAGGTAGTATAACTAAAGGATTAATCTTTCTATACTCTAATAAGTTCTATATTAGTGCTGCCTTTTAGTTGTAGAGAATTTCCTTAAAAATATTAACTTCTTCTACTATTAAATATTCTTATATTTATTTAACTATTTAATTTAAGCGCTTTTTTATTATTTAGAATTCTTAAGGTCTTTTACTAAATCTTTCTATAATATATTTAGTATATTTTTTTAATTTATTTAAGTGTACTTTTGCCTTTTTTTACTTCTTTTATTTCTACTTAAGGTCTCTATTAAGTGTAAATCTATTTAAAGGAATATTATCTTTTAGTAGAATTTTATTAGCTTTTTACTTATATAATATATTTACCTTTAGATTAATTAGTTATAATTGCCTTAAGGGCTAAATCTTCTTTACAGCCTCTTTAAGTTAGCTTCTATATTAGTTAGCTATTCTCTTTATTATAAGGTTAGTAATAGCTATACCCTTATTCTCTATTATAGGCACTAGCTTCTTATTATTATTTAACTTAGCTTTAAGACTCTCTTTAACTATTTAATTATAAACTAAATCCTTAAATAACTTATTAATTAAGATTAAATTAACACTAATAGCTATTACTTTATCTATTGTAGTCTTCTATTTAATACTTCTAGTAACCCTTAAGACTAATATAATATTACTAAAACAGCACTTTAAGAGAAGCTTATCTCCTTTATTACTATACTTAAAGGTAACTTTAGCTATATATATAAAAGGCATTTTAAGGATTAATTATATATATAAAGACTTTAGTGTAATATAAAAGTAAATTAGTATTTAAACGTTTCTAAGGTATAGCTTTATTATTACCTCTCTTAATATTATAAGCTTATATAATATAAAAGATATAGTAGTAGTCTCTTACTTTATTAGAGTTATTTTTAAATTAAGCTCTTTAATAAGGTCCTTAGTAATAATATTCTTTTATAAACTATAATCTATAAAACTATTAATAAATAAAGAGTTTAAGCTTTTAAGTTGTACTTAAAGGTAAAGTAAGTTCTATAAATAGCTTATAATTACTTTTAGCTTTAAAATACTATTTAATTCTTTAATATAAAGTGTATTTATCTATAGATCTATAATAAACTTTTTCTTTTTAATATAATTTTCTATATATTCTTATATAACGTTCTATAAATCCTTCTAGATACTATTAAGCAGCTGTTTTATATATTTATTAGTAATATCTTCTTTATTGTTTTCTATTGCCTCTTTAACTATAGTAGATATTATCTTAATAATATTAATTAATTAATCTTTTTACTCTTTAACTCTTTACCTCTTTCTTAGAATAGAATATAGAGGTATAACTTTAGTACTTATTCTATTAATATAATAGACTTTATTAACACTATTTACTTATATTAAGTATTTATTCCTTATTGCTTCTATAAGTATAAGTATTAGTTAGTATAGGTTTTATAAGCTAACTTTAATCTTTTTCTAAAAAATATCTTTAAATAATTATATAAAAAGCTATACTTTTATATCTATAGAGCTATTTTCTTTAGCTTTCTTTTTTTTCCTTTTAGCTTAGTCTTTTAAAGCTTCTTTTTACTTAATAGAGTGTTATATCTCTATAGTATAAACTCTAAAGAGCTAGGCTATAATTCTCTTCTTAATTAATATATAAAGAGTTCTTTTAAGTCTATATTTCTTTATCTTAAACGTTAAAGTTACTGTAGTACTATTAGTAAAGTCTCTCTTAAGAATAGCTTTTAGTAGAATATATATTAAGTAATAATTAGAAATATTAATCTTATTAAAGATTTAATTTAATATCTCTCTCTTTTTTTTATTAAGCTTTTAATAGTTTAATGTTTTTCTACTAAATTCCTTAACTTAAGAACAATACTATTTTATAATATAGTAGTTAAAATAATTAACCTAGAACACTATAAGCCTATAAAGATAACTTTCTATACTAAAGAAGCTTTATATAAGAATAAATAGCACTAGATTATTTAATTTTACTGTTAAAATACTTACTCTTTAATTATACTTTATAAAGCTAATCTTATTATTATACTAGTAAAACTAGCATTAATCTATATAATAACCTTCCTTACTATAGTAATAGTAGTAATACTGCCTTATATAGCTTTTAGTTATATAGGTTCTAAAGCTCTAGGCATTATTATATATATTAATAGCGTTAATATATATATTCTGCCTTTTTTCCTTCTTTTTCTTAAATTTCTCTTTAAAAAGCTTTATAATATCTATCTTTAAAACTACTTACTTTATAAGTATAATTTTTATATCTTTAAACTTCTAGGTTAAATTATCTATTTAATCTTTTACTTCTAAAATAGGCTATATAATTTCTTTAGCTTTATAACTAAAACTATTTATACTATATTACTTAAAACTTCTTCTGCCTAGAGGTATATAAAGGTAGTCCCTTCTATTATTATAAAGTCTAGAATTACAGTCTTTTAGCTCTATTCTAGCTTATATATACTAGCTAAGTTACTTTAATAACTCTCTATAGAGTATTACAATAAACTTAGCTCTAGTAACTTTTATTTAATCTATAAAGCTAATAAGTATAGCATTTAGTAAGGCCTTATAAATATAATTAAACTAAGAGGTTATACTGCACTATATATAAAGCTTAGCGCTAATTATAGCAGCTTAATGTTCTTAAAGCTAATAAAGAGTATTCTTTACTATTCTTAAATAGTTTCTCTTTAGGTCTTTAAGCTTCTTATTAGCTTACTCCTTTTAATCCTAAGGAGTAGCTTTATACTAAAGTAAGAGCTACTTCTTAGCTTCTTTCTAATTATATAAGGTATAAATAACCTTTATATACTTATAGATTAATAGATTAATATAATAAATAAATATCTTTTATTAGTTTTCCTTTAAAATAAATAAGGTTTTTATCTTTAGCTTAAAGCTAGTTAAGTAATTAAGGATATTTTCTCCCTTAAATTAGTATATATTAAACTTCTTATTAAAGGTAGCTTAAGCTTACTGCTTTTTAATAGCTTTATCTATAGCTTTAGTAAGAGCCTTATAAGGTATAGCTATAGCGCTATTAGTACTAGCCTTTTTATCTTAAGTATTTAATTCTATTGTAACCTTAGGTTTTAAAATAACTTTTTTAGAAGATTTACTAGATTAACTAGAGCTAATATTAGCTGCTTTAGATATAGAGCTTATACTTTTCTTTAAGAGATATAAAATACTAAACTTATATAAATAACTAATAAAATAGCTTAATATAGAAGGTAGATATAAAAAGAATAATTAATCTTACTTAGTAGAAAGAGTATAATATATATAATTCTCTATATTAGCTGTACTTTTAATGCTCTTACTTTTTGCTTCTATAGTTATATAAGCTTCTAACGCTAAAATATAGAGGCTAAGAACTTAATTACTAATAATAGTAAATATAAAGATAACTACTAAGATAAGGATAAAAGAGAAATTTTTCTCTATAATTAAATAATTATAATATCTAAAGGACCTAAAAACTTCCTTTTTACTGTATTAAGGCTATCTTAGCTGTAGGTAATATAGAGGTTAAATAGACTAGCTAGTATTTATAATATAGTAATTATCTTTAATTAAGCCTAGCTCTTCTTAGCTTAAAAAAGCTGTAGAAATTTTCTTTCTCTCTTAATTAAATAATCCCTTATAATATAGAGCTTTTATCCCTATAATTTCCTTCTTTTTTATATTAGTAATATTTAAGCTAAAGTGCTTTTCTATCTTTAATGCTTAGTAGCTTTTCCTTCTTTCTTTTAGAATCTCTATAAAAAACCTTCTAATT